>JAFVLL020023315.1:0-56224 GCA_021397915.2 Tor tambroides | reverse complement strand
TTTATTTACATTAAAGGCAAAATAACTGAAATAATAAGAGCACAAGTATAAATCTGGAACTTCTTTAAGTCTGTCTAAATATCATGTAGTAATTGCAATGTCTTCTGGTCCATATCCTTTCCTTAGGAAAGTGTGCTATATTAATGTAACATAAAAATACTATGCATATTTATATATTTTGCTATTGTATTGTGGAGTGACACTTTCATAAACTTTTCTATGCTGCTCTGATTATATAATGGTAAATATTACAATATCATAAGCACAACAACAGTGATCAGCAATAATGATAAGCCAAATACTCACAATAAAAATAATAAGGTCATATAGATCATAACACAGTCTCGGAGGTAAGAAGTGGATTATCCTTCACCTGAAATGTTAGTATTTTCATCCTGAAATGCGAGGCAAATGTTGGATCACAATAATTAGGAATCATATTTTCCACAAATTCCTTCACTCGATTGGGATGTTCTCTTTTATTCTGGACTGCAGTGACTGTAACATTGAGTGTATTTTGCAGTATTAAACACGTATTTATACCGATTTCATCAGGCTCCGAAAATTCTTCAAAAAGAACACAAAGAATGGCCTTCTCAGCTGCCATAGTTGCAACTCTTGCGTCATCAGAACAGGGTGTTCAACGCATCACCGTTTCCGTTTAATAAACGTTTTGCACCGTTTTTTCGGGGCTGAACGCAGCCCTGATGACGGCACGGTTTGATCTTCCGCTGACCAGTCAGCAGAAAGGGTTTAATTCCCGCACACATGTAGAAATCAAATATTCAAGCTGTTTATTCATTTTTCTAACCCTGAAGGAAAAACGAAAAAATTCAGATGAATTCTTGTTTTTCGTTTTTTGGGGAAAAAAATGAAAAAAAGAAAAAAGGAGCCGTTTTCTCATTTTTCTACTTTCAATATAAAATCAAAAAAATTGTTTTTCGCAAAAAAGTTTGGAAATGTTGACAATCGTTTATTTTTGAAGGACATAGTCATTTAACGCCATCTCTTCATGAAAGTGCGCCAAGATATCTTTAAAACTGTTTTTAATTAGTTTACGATTCCAAAACCGAAATAAATTTTCTGAAATATACCATTAGATTACTTACTATCAATATTATGTCTAAATTATATTTGCTTTATTTTTTGGAATTCATTCTTGGAACAATAAATGAGAACTATTCATTAATTAATTATTTAAGAATTCTTCCCTTTTGTAATAGACCTGACATATCTGGGCAAAGAACACAGTGTTGGTTCTGTTATGTGAGCTGGTACTTTCACGAAACCCGCTGGCCAGTGATAACATTTGATTTATTTTATTTGCATTGAAATGTAGACAATAGCTTACAAATGAATCTGATTTACTACTACTACTTCTACTACTAATAAAAGTAGTAGGCTAGGAGTTGTAGTAAACTCTTGTCATCGTGACTAAGCTGGACTTCTGACCTTGTTAGGTGAAGTGTTTCGATAATCATCTGTGAATAAGTGACAATGATAATTGCAGTTCGACAACACTTGGGTTAAAATATAATTTGCATTTATTTATTTATTTGTTTGTTTATTTGTGTTTCATTTATTAATTTCTTAATATGATCTGCTATCTGATTCAACCTTTTACGAGTGCAGTAGCCCCTGGTATGTAAGAGGAAAAGAAAAGTAGTCATTTCACGACTCACGCAACGCCCACTCGCATGCTAACCATTGGCTATGATGCAAGGCAGTCAGAAAAGTCAAGCCCACGACCATACTACTCGCGCTGCCATTGGATATGATACAGCTCTATAAGCAAAAAGCGCTGAAGATATCCGTGTGGAAGAACAGTATACAGAGACTTACATAATCACAAGCCTCCAAACATTAGTTGGTAAGTGGCCTATACAAAACACTTTTACGCTGCATGCAAAAGATTATGAGCTTATGTATGAGCTTTCTGTTGTAATAGAACGCTATAAGTGTTAATCGCAGGCAAATATATGAATATACCATTATATGAGCACATCGATTTAGGCCACTTTGTTTATGTTGAAAACATTTCTCGTTAGTGTTTTCTTTATCTAAGCATGCATTATTACAAAGCATTTTGGTTGAGTAATTGTTTTGAAATAAATAAATTGCTATATAAGACAAAGGAACATTTCCTTGTCTTCCAAAAACAGGTACAATAGTCTTTTTTGGACATGCATAGTTAAAATATGTGTGTTAAATATATGTGTGTGTATGTTTAACTTTTTACTGACAGTATAGTACTTTTTACTGACAAAAGCAAAACATTAACACTTTTTAAGGATGCATTCAGTTGATCAAAAGTGACAGTAGCAACATTTATAATGTTACTGCTTCAAATGTTGTTCTTTCTAACTTTCTTCCTGAAAAAAATCTTGGTTGCCATAAAAATATTAGGCAGCATAACTGTTTTGATAGCTAAAGGATTATTGTAATGACTGTTGCAAATTCAGCTTTGCCAATAAAATATATTTTCAAAATATATTAAAATAGAAAATGGTTGTTTTAAATTGTAATATTATTTCCACAGTATAACTGTTTTTACTTTATTTTTCATCAAATAAATGCAGCTTTAGTGAGTAAAAGATATATATATATATATATATATATACATATATATATATATATGTGACCATGGACCACAAAACCAGTCTGAATAAATAAGCTTTCCGTTGATTTATGGTTTGTTAGGATCGGACGATATTTGCCCGAGATACAACTATTTGAAAATCTGGAATCTGAGGGTGCAAAAAAATAAAATGTTGAGAAAATCGCCTTTAAAGTTGTCCAAATGAAGTTCTTAGCAATGCATATTACTAATCAAAAATGAAGTTTTGATACATTTATGGTAAGAAATTTACAAAATATCTTCATGGAACATGATCTTTACTTAATATGCTAATGATTTTTGGCATAAAAAAAAGATAATTTTGACCCATACAATCTATTTTTGGCTACTGCTACAAATATACCCCAGCGACTTAAGACTGGTTTTGTGCTCCAGGATCACATATATATATGATTACTTTAGTAGAATCAAATTTAGTTTAAGACATTTTAATTGTTTTTCCCCCCTCTCTCTTCTCAGCAGTGAAGCATTATGGGTGGTCAGGTGTCCATTGACGATAATGTCCATGTGGTGATTGTTGGCGGCGGTTTTGGTGGCATTGCAGCTGCGCAACACCTTAAACATCATGGAGTGCCCTTCATGCTTATTGACATCCTGGATGCGTTTCATCACAACGTTGCAGCTCTGCGTGCCTCAGTTCAAGCTGGTATGCTAATAATAAGATACTTAATGTAATAAAATAAACAGAATAATACAATAATGCAGTTTTTGTATGTTCATCTAGGATTTGCGAAACAGACATTCATACCATACAAAGAGACATTTGGACTGAATTTCCTCCAAGGCCGTGTCATGCAGATAGACACGGAAACGCAGACTGTTGTGCTTGAAAATGGAAAGGTAAGAGATATTATAATGTTACAGCAAAGGAAAGCAAAATATGAGCATATGTGAGCTTTAATAAGAGCTAATATTAATCTACAGGAAGTACGTTATTCACACCTCATTCTGTGCACTGGAACAAGTGGACATTTCCCAGGCAAACACAATTCTGTGGACACCTACCAATTAGCCATTCAGAAGTATGAGGACTTTGTTAAAGTGGTGAGTTTTGTTATTAGGCATGTTTATTTAGAGCTGTTACATAACCTCAGTGTGATATGATCTTAACTGACAACTAAACTGTTAAAAAGCTAGATTTATTTAGATTTATTTACATCTTCAGATCCAGGAAGCAAACACGGTTGTAGTTGTTGGTGGTGGAACCACCGGTGTTGAAATGGCTGCTGAGATCAGGACTGAATTTACTGACAAGAAGGTGAAGCTCTACATTAACACACAAATAGACATGCTTATTCTAAATTGTGAGCTTAAATGCGTTTTGTCTCACGCAAATTTCATCTAGGTGATTCTGATCCACCCACGAGAGGAGGTAGCTGATCCTGATCTATTGCCTTCTGTCAAAGAACAAGCCAAAAAGGTGCTGCTGGAAAAGGGGGTGGAGCTTTTGCTAGGTAATGATCTTGCGTGTCGGGGTTGCTTAGCATCTGCCTTATATTCCTTTGCCTGATGTGGGGCATCACATGTCTGTTTTTCCTCCTAAGGGAACAACAGTGAGAAATATGAGACTGGAGACCCAGTGTTGCTGATACAGATATTGATATGATTTATAATCAATGGAAAACATACACAATCGATCTCACACTAACGATTGCTGCATTTCAAAACATAAGCAACAAAAACATTGGCTAAAATTTGAGTACATTCAGCATGATTATTATTTGGAGTTGCTAATTGCATGCCAAATAATACCATTAGCAGTTATGCAGTTATTAGGAAATGCAACTGGCAGCAGCTTTTGAGAATGACTGTAGAAACCTTCAGTATTAATATTACTGTAATATCATTGCAGTTCTCATCTAAATGTTTTTTTTTACATTGTAATTGATATTTTTCTTAGTGAAACCTTTTAAATAATATACAGCTAACAGCTGAAATCAATATTTCATATCCAGGTATTGATTTATTTTATTAGTAGCCATGTAATATGGCTTGGGGGATTTTTATCACCCTGAAGGTGTTTATTTTGCAATGACCGACTGACTGAATATTATTCCTTATGTATGTGGTCGATATGGGAAATTGGCATTTTCAGGAAAAGGAAATGGAAAATGTTACAAGCTGGACTATGCAAAATATTAAAACATGCACTATGCTTCAGACCACATATAACATTAATTGTGCATGATTTCTTACTTTCTCTATGTTCCTGAATGCAGGGCGGAAAGTCACAAACCTTGATGAGCTGGAATTGAATGTGTGTCGGAAAGGCATGGTGGTCAAGACCAATAAGAACGAGCAGGTCACTGCTGATCTAGTCATCTGCTGCACAGGAAATAAGATCAACTCTGAAGCATACAGGTCCAGTCTGAGTAAGTGCTTTTTGTATGTAATAAATGAGCTAGTTATTTGTGATTACTGAGATTATATCTAATCTTAGTAAAATTTGGTTACATCTCCAGAAGAACTTTGCTTTGATACTGGCTGTTTGTGTGAATTAACTGAATTACATCTCAAAGAAATGAACAGTCACACAATTAAAGAATTTCATTAGTTTTACGACAAAACATAATTATGTCATGAATTATGATTATGAATTGTTTTTATTTAAACTGTTTAGACAAATGTATTTAAAATGCTTATTAAAGAATTTCTAGGAGAAAAAAGTGTTCATTCTCCATAGTCCATAAAATGTTGTTTTTTTCTTAAATAAAATATATGCAAATGAAATCATTTCTATAGGTGGCATTTCAAACACTGATTATTAATATATGTGAATGTTTTTGGATTACACCGTATTTTGTGTGCATGATAACATATTTATGGATAATTCATACAGAATGATCATGTATTATAATAAACTACACTTACGTTTTAATTGTACTTTATTACATTTAAATATGAGTATGAATTCTGCATTCTCAAACCTTTCAGAACCCTGGTACTTGTGCAGTTGCAAAGCTTAGAGAATGTTATATATATAATATATTTTATATCATACAATGGTCCTACTTTATATTAGGTGGCCTTAACTACTATGTACTTATTTATAAATTTATCATATTGATACAATGCACTTATTGTGTACAGACATGTTTTTACATTGTACTTATATTTAAAAAAATACCTACATGTAATCACATCTGTAATTAATTTCTGTAATTACATTTATAATTACACTGTTGACCCATCCCTTACACTTTAACCCACCCTTAAACCTACCCATACCACCAAACCTGTCCCTAACCTTACCCGTATCCCACCTCAATAGCAACAAAAGTGTTTTGCAAAACAATATGAGCACAATAAGTACATTGTTCATAGTAGTTAAGGCCACCTAATATAAAGTGGGACCCACACAATTGTTTGTTGAATTGTAGTAGTGCCCTTATATAACCTCATTTAACTGGGTTATTCTTCTCTCTCTCTCTCTCTCTCTCTCTCTCTCTCTCTCTCTCTCTCTCTCTCTCTATGTGTTTATATTTGATTTCTTTTCTTGTATTTCAGCTGCATGTATGGCAGAGAGTGGTTCTCTGAAGGTAAACCAGCACCTGCAAGTAGAAGGCTTTGACAATGTGTATGCTGTGGGTGACTGTGCCAATCTCGATGAACCCAAGTTGGCGTATCATGCTGGACTTCATGCTGCGGTTGCTGCCACCAATATCATAAACAGTCTGACAGGAAAATGTTTAACCTCATATCGCACAGGTAACAACCAATCACCCAGTGATTTAGCTTCAGCTGTTCTTTGTGAGCTCTTTTAAAAAAAATTCATTTCTCACAGTTCTTTAATAATACAATTCAGCTTTCTTGATTACTTTCATACCACTTTATGCCCATGCCTTTTTTCAATCAGGAAATGTGACTATGCTGATTGCTATGGGCAAGGATGCTGGAGTAGGCCAGTTTAATGGCTGCAAACTACCTCGCTTTCTGGTCACCAAGGCAAAGAGCCAAAGCTTGCTGCTGTGGAAGAGCTGGAGGGAAATGGGCCAGAAAGCCCCTAATTAACACAAGTTTGACAAAAAATGTTTTCATTATAGTCAAAATGCCTAAACTATAACACGGTTCCATTTTACTTGATCACTTTCTTAACAAAATGATTTTTACATTTATCATTGTCTTATAATTAAATTAAACCCGGCCAGCAGAAGGATGCTTTATATTGTACAAATAACCAACATATACTTCTATATAACATTGTTTGTAATCATTTTTAGAACAATCAAAAGCACCATTTTATATATTTATACATTTGCTTGCTCTTGATAATAGTTTGTTGTCATACCGTCCTGCATTGACCACGTGATGGTTGATGAACTGATTGTGTTTCTCCACTAGAGGGCGATCATACAATATAAATCAAATCCCTGTAGCCTGGTCAACAAAACAAGGTGATGCTGAGTCACTCAATAGATATTGTTTTTCATAATTGCATATTGAAATTAAAAACAAAGTAATTTTTTTCAAATATTGGCCCAAAATTGCACAATCAACTTTGTGAGTCTACTTAAAATGATTTATAAACAGTGAATGCATTTACTCGTGTGTTTTTCTAAACTTGATTAACTGAGTGATTCACACAAAGTGGAGCAAATCAAATTAGCCTAAATCATTTTTAAGAAACCATTAAAGCTGTCTTATCAGGTTTGTAAAGGTGCAGTGTGTCACTTCTGCTCCTCTAAAGCGCCAAAATGTAATTGCACATGACCTTATCATGCATCACTTATGAATGGTGTGGTGATATCATTTTGGAGCTAAAAGGGTTGTTTTTGCATTTTAAATTTAATTTAGTGTAAAATATCTTTTGGTAGTTCATTAAAATAATGAATATTAACTTCAGTTCGTTCATCAGACTGAAAAGATCAAGATAAGCACATTGCACTATGAGATTTATAAAATTCTGAACACAGCCAATCAGAACAGCTTTATTCCTTTTTAAATGTCCTGGTGTACTGGGTTACTACACTGCTGGAAATCACTGGACTCAGACCTTCAAAATGCCCCATAATGATGCAGTCATGTTTGGAGCTGGTGACACTTGGTATTCATGAAACTCTTGATATATTGTCCTGAAATCAAGGTATTGTGTTCTTTATATCAAGTTACACATCTTTGCTCGTTGGCCTTGGATACAAGTGGTCTTTAAATGGCAACACTGCCATAAATTCCAACTTTGAGAAGCACACAAGTCACGACCCACAGTTTGAGTTGAGTCTGGGTCACACAGGCACCGATTCACTTCAGAGGTTGCTTTAGTTTGGCTGTAGTTTTGTGGCATTCAGCCAATATCCTGTGGGATGTTGCCCTACTCCAATATGAATGTCAACTAGCATTGTTCATGTTTGTCATTTGTTGTCCTTATTAAGGATGATCATTGCCATGCAGTTTTATATTTTTTTTAAAGGGATATTCCACCCAAAACTCATGTTATCATTTACTGTCACTCATGTCAATCCAAACCCACAAGACTTTTGTTCATCTTCCAAACGCAAATAAAAATATTTTCAAAGAGAGCCTGAGAGATTTCTGTCCTCCATTGAAGTCCGTTCCACCAAAACATCATAAAGTAAAAGTAATCCATATGAACTGAGCAGTTTAAGTCAAGTCTTCTGAAGAGACACAATCACTTTATATGATAAATAGATTTCATTTAGGTTTTTACTAACAAAAAAACTTTGATCAACACATAAAGCACATCAAATATGGTCAATAGCAAAAACGTGACACAAGAACAAACCTCATTGGTTCTTGTGCATCAGTGTTCCTTTCCTATTAAGATTGAAACAATTTTGCATAGAAAATAACACTGTGATAATACTTTACAAGAAGCATTGGTGGTTATTTGTTTTGATAAGAGTTACGACATCACAACATCTTTTTATGAGAGTTATGACATTAAATTTAAAGAGCCACCATCAAAATATCTGCATTAAGCTATACTGTATAAATGAATCATTGCTGAGTTTATTTATTAAAGGAAGGCAGCAGCATGTTTCATTACCAATAAGTATCCACTCAAATGCAGGCCTGGCGCCTCAATCCCCCTGATAATTTTTGTGTTGGTTGATATGGAATTCTGCACTGATGTGACTCAGCAAAACATGAGAAATCTAGGATTAAAAATGTAAAAATGAGATGCAAGTGTATATCCTCATGTACTTGTGGTTAATGTTACAATGAATAACATCACATAACCTCCAGCATCCTGGATTTCCCCCTGGCAAACATCTATCTGTTTTCCCTAAGTAATTCAATTAGCTGCTAATTTGCAACACTGTAGTAATCATTAGTCTCACATTTCTCAAGCGTTTTCTACTATATTTTTTTCCTCGCAATTGTTTTCAGTTGTCCTCTGGCTCACTGCAAACTATTTAGAAAAATTCAACATTTCCCATGGTATGTCTGGGAGATAGTAATGAATGGCCTTATTGTGCTCAGCTAAATATATTTTGTCTTACACAGTATACATCACTATATTCCAGTGTAGATTTGGAATTACCTTAAGAAAACCCTCATTAACTAGATTAAGTCATTTGTGATTGAACAATTGCCCTCTCTCTGACTCTAATTTACAAAACAAACCAAATATTCCAAGCATGTCAACCTTGTCCTCAGAGTTCATGGATAAACAGTCAACAGAGGATTGATTCATACATTTTTTATAACCCTGTCAGTGCAGTCACAGGACAGTAAGGATACATTTTTGTCAGTGATTAGGCCAGAACATTTTTGTACCCACCCACTTAACCATTTCTGGCCTTGCCCCTGCTCTACACAATCTACAAGCCTTCTTACTGATACTGTTTTATAAAGTAAAAGGACTATGCCTGTTAGTATATCTAAAATTAGGAAACACTATTCACTTATTAACTAGTTGCTTATTAGCATACCTATTACTAACATATCGGCTGTTTATTAATACATATAAAGCACATATTAATGCCTTATTCTGCATGACC
This sequence comes from Tor tambroides, assembly GCA_021397915.2. NCBI lineage: Eukaryota > Metazoa > Chordata > Actinopteri > Cypriniformes > Cyprinidae > Tor > Tor tambroides. Next base: position 46,624 of record JAFVLL020023315.1, on the reverse strand, counting down.
ATATTATTCTAGATCCCTCAACCGTACCCCATACCTAAACTTAACAACTACAAATCTACTTTACTTACTATCAGTTAGGAGTTTTTTGAAGGGAAACTCTTTATAGTGAATCTTAAAAGTGCTACCAAAACATCCCCCTTCAAGTCGTGGTTCATATGTATTTTTTTATTGTGACATTTTTAATGATTTTTATAAATTAAGCATAAGAATAACTTTTATATTGTTAGCAATATTTCAAGATGAACACTTACTGGATTGAAACAACTTAGATTTACTTGACTATAATATAACTTTTTTTTTTTTTTTTTTTTACAAAAATTACATAAAAATGTGAGTATAAAGATGATACATCAGGCTTTTGAGGAATATTTATTTCATCTTTCAATCATCATTGTATTGCACTGCATTGCATATTTTGCCCTCCAGAGCTTGGGCCATAAGCATTTAAATATCATCATACTAAAACATATTATTGGGACATATTGAGTGACAGCTGATATTTATATGCATTTTATGTAAGTACGCTGCTATACTGTTATAAAGATCTCATTGATTTACAAGCTATCACCTTAATTCTTGATCATATAAATATCAGCAACTGCACCAAATTGCACATTTTTGCCCAGTCTGGGCCTTTGCATAAATCTGAGGAGTTTTATCTCCTCAAGTATCTCCATATTCTTCTATATCATACTATATTAGCCATAAAAGCATGATGTATCAAACATGTTTCTAAACAAAAAACACATATTTTAGACGATACCATTGTAGTGGTCTCAAAGTATCTCAGAGATGGTCTCCTGTGGGATGGGATGTTGCATGCAGCCCATCAGTGCTCATCTTCTCAGTGCTTCCTACAGGAGTTGCAGATTTGGCAAAAACGTGCCGTGTCATACAAATGCAGTAACAGGGTATCGGTTTCATACAGAAGCAGCAGCATGTACTGCTGGAAGATGCTCAAATCTCTACTTTTTTTTTTCAACCCTTTCCCTCCGAACACCTTATTCTCCAGAGAAACAAGCGCGTCACCATCTTTAGAATATTTCTGTATATTTCTATGGCATCGCTGTCTAAGAGAAATTTAGCTGGTAAAGTGGATTAATGTATTGTAGAGTTAACGAAAGTTATCATGAACACTGTAATGTTTAAAGCAAACGTCTTAACAAATGTAAGTAGACCTGGAAGATTTTAAAGTGCTATCTATTATGGATTTTTGAAAATTAGCTTTCATGCAGTGTGTAACAAAGCTCTAAATGAATGAAAACATCCTGCAAAGTTTTAAATCTGAAAGTGCATCGTGTATAAAGTTATTGTCTCTCAAAAGAAAGAGTCGATTCTGAATCATTGAAACGAGTAGTTTTTAAAACGAATCTCAAGCCGTTTCATGTTGACGTCAAAATGAAACATTAGCATATGGCCCGCCCACCTGTTGCGCGCGCACCTGGGAAAACATGATTTTCGCGTTGGTCTGAATGAAAATACAAATTCATTCTTTGCCACTAGGTGCCGCTTTTGGAGCATTAAAAGCTCACAAACACTGCTTTAAATGAAATCGACCAATCAAAGGAGGGGTTTGGAAAAATGAATCGTTGAACGAATCGTTTGAGGGTGGTTGAGCAAATAAAGTAAAAATAAATCCATATTATAAGAAAATAAAAGTGTTTTTTGACCTTGCATGCATGTCAACCTGTTGTTGGGAACTCCCAAAACCAAAATATGAACCTTTCATAACCCATAATAGGGGCACTTTAAAATGAGCGGCTCATTCATAAATCCGTCAGATCACTGTGGAAATACAACCGGAAGACAGAAGACAGCAAAGGCAGCGCTAAAAAGGGGCGGGGCTAAATAAGGTCAATACAGTAACACATACTCTTTACAATCCAATCAGTTCCTGATCAACTTAGAATTCATTCACAATTTACCTTCAGTAATATGTGTGGATTTGGACTGGAGTAAGATTAAATCATCTATACATGACTGTGATTACTGCAAGTGGTCACAGTCTGTATTTTACACTCAATTAACTTGGGATGTTATGGTAGATTTAATTGAACCAGTAACACACATCATTCTTTGAGAGCTACTTTCCTGGAGACCTCAGCTCCTGCTTTAACGTCCCGGCCAAGTAACGCTTAACATGTGTTTAGCTGGTTCAAGGGTGTTTGATTGGAGTTGGACCTGAAATCTGCAAAATGGTAGCTCTCCATGAGCAGGGTTGGCTACCCTGTTCTTTATCTTTTCTTTCATGTTACAGGAACATATTAGACTGTTTGTTTCAAACTACCACACTCTTAAAAGGATCAGATATCACAAAAGTGCACTTAATTGTATTAATGTACTTAATTGTATTACATTCAGTTCACACATAAGAATATTCTTTAAAAGTATAATATTTCAATAACAAGTACTGTTTTTCAAAGTATGCTAAATTGTACTTCTTTCACAAAGGATGATACATGAATTTAATACTGTAAGAATATCAAATTGGACCAAAAAAAACAAAAATCTCTCTCTCTCTCTCTCTCTCTCTCTCTCTCTCTCTCTCTGGGACATGTCATGTGACTCATATCTTGATGTCATTCACGCTTTCTCCATCAAAACATGCCTTTAAATGCATGGTAATTTACTCTGACCTTCCTACTGTATATTCACAGTTCACATAGTAAAAATCTGAAAACAATTATTTAAACTTTAAGTTTATGTTCAGTGTCAGGTTGAAACAAGTAATTTGGGGCACATAATGTTTTAAAAAGTGTTTTACGAAATACATTTTTGAGGTCACTTTGAGAAAAGTGAATATTCTTAAACTCACTGTACATGCACCGAATACTCTCCATGACAGACTACAGCTTCTTATTGCTGGAGACTGTCTACAGATGGATGTTTCGAATGTGAATATTGAAAACTCATTCCTCTAGCAGGATGACCAGGGAACTGGAGACTTTGTTAGATCAATTTACTGTCCTGTTGGAGAGGTGGCGCCAAGAGTTTTAGACTACTAAAATACAAAAAGCTATACCAATAGACTACTAAAATACAAAAAGCTATACCAATCGACTGATACAGGCAGACAAAAAGTATAGTACTACTTATAATCTTAGGGTAGACATCATTTAGTCTTGTTTTCATTCATGTTGGATTGAAGATGGCGTCTTCCCTTTATAAAGTCAATTGAGCCAAAGCAACAGGTTGCTGCAGGAGCACAATCTCTGTCAATAATGAAATATTATTTGCGTCAGATTAAAAGCATCTGCTCATCAGTAGAAACTTTACAACAGTGTTTTCAATTCCTTCAATACTCAAACTTTCCACTCTATGAGCAGAAGGTTAGTTCATCGCACTGAAGATGTGGCAACAAATGCATGTTAATATATATAAATCATATGCAGGATGAATTACCTTTTCAGTGTTGAGAGAATTGGCAGAAGATGGTAGGTCTTTACAGAAGCTTGGAGGAAGAAGTGTAGGCAAAGATGATGGCAGGGCACATTCTGTTTTTCTCAAGTGCCTAAATTGATTTTGGTGTGGAGTTTCTTGGGCAGCAGCCAGGGGCTAATGCAGTATCATCCTATCACTCCCTGTTTCAGATGCAGACACATAAAGAGATGGACATCTGTGCTGAATATGAAACGGAGATCCTTACAAGGCCTTAACACAGAAGAATGAACATCAAGAGTGTATACATTACAACATACATAGTGTCCATACATAAATACTCTAAACTTCAACCTATGTTTTATTTGTCATACACAAGATTTTACTGATAAATTAATAATGCATCACATGTAACAGACAATGTGAACATGCCTCATGCCTTATGCTTTTTTTTGTTGTTGTTGTTCAAGTAATACCTTTACTAAAATTTACAGAAAGCCTCTTTACTTACTCACCCTCATGTTGTCCCAAACCCGTAAGACCTTCATTCATCTTCAGAACACAAATGAAGATATTTTTGATGAAATCCGAGAGCTTTCTGACCCTCCATAGACAGCAAAGCAACTACCACATTCAAGGCCCAGGAACATAGTAAGGACATTGTTATAATAGTGCTGCTGACGCAGGAGCTGGCATACTGATGTAGAATCCTGATGCGCTGCGCCTTGTTTACAAGCAGGGGAAGATGCACACAGTACATAAAACAGTCTTCGTAAACATGTCTGAAGATTTCTATAGATTTCTTTTTGCCCAGCCTTACTTGTTTGAACCAGAATATGCAGACGATTTACGGTGGCTCCTGTATCAGCAGCACGTATTCTCTTAGCTTCATAACATTAGGTTTGAACCACTGATGTCACATGGACTATTTTAATGATGTCCTTACTACCTTTCTGGGCTTTGAACTTGGTAGTTGCATTGCTGTCTATGCAGGGTCAGAAAGCCCTCAGATTTCATCAAAAATATCTTAGTTTATGTTCTGAAGATGAACGAATTTGGAACAACATGAGGATGAGTAATTAATGACAGAATTTTCATTTTTGGGTGAACTATCCTTCTAAGCAGTAACTAAAATGATAATTTGAAAAAAAAAACTTCATTATAAAATGTATAGTTTGGTCTCAGAAGCATTTGTGTTAAATGTTTGAATTCATAAAGAGATTTCTCTTTTGTTTGAGACTCAGGTATGTTTGCATGCACTTATTTCCCTCAATCAAAATAAATTCGCAATTTTCTGCAATCAAAATAGATTCTGAAACTTCTGTTCATATGAACCCTAAACATAGCAATCTGATTTTCTTATTCATTTACAAGTGTATTACACGTATTCTGAACAACACATCAGCATGTCCCAATCAGCACAGTCTGATCCAGAGAAAGTCACTGCAATAATGACCAATCGCTGCAATCAGTGCAACGGTGAGTATAATTATTCTGTTTGCCTTGATGACAACAAGAAAGCTGACATGTATATCAGAAGAGCTTTATGGGACATATTTTGTAAATATGCACATCTTCCACTGACCTGTTCGTAAGATGTGAGGCGTAAATAAACATGCACATTTGCACATTAAATGCAAAATGTACTGTAATGTAAACATACGTATCACAGCACTGCACATATGCTTAAAGTGTTTTTGAATCCAATTCCGATAACAGTTGGATTCAAGAGTTTACATGCTTAATATTTTTCTGTTGATCGGATTATTTTAGGTCTATGCCAGCCCTTCCAATCAGATCGAAATTTCATTCAGATCGACTGAGGTTTTTACAGGAAGGCTTTTCAGTCCAATTAAGCCATCAAATTGGTTATAAATGGATTATATGGGTGTATGAAAACTGCTATTGTTCAGAAAGGCTACACAAATATATATATATATATATATATATATATATATATATATTTGTAAATAAAGATTAATGGAGTTTGTTTTCTACTTCTACTTTAAAATGTCACTTTTCATTCAAGGTGTTACTTGCTGCTGCTCTGTAATTATTTTGAAATTTAGTAGCAATTTTTTTTTTGTGAAAACTGTTTCAAAGTCATTTACTTTAAGTCTAGAGGAGACATGAGATTATTAGGTTGCTCAAAAAAAAAAAAAAAAATCTGAGAGCCAGAACACTGCAGCAATGTCCAACTGAGCTGCCTAGGAGAAACATGTAAGATATTGAAGAGCTCTTAATTAAAATTTTTCCATCAGAACCAAAAACCAATAAACTTTTCTTTTAACTGGTTTGATCTAGATCCACAAAGGCCATAAATACGACTGCTGTAGTCTGAGGGGTGGCGATTCGTCGGGCTGAACTGGTCTAAGGTTGACGTCACAGTCTGGTACCTTTCTGAGATCATTTTTTATTCTTAGACATAAAATCATAAATCATTTACCCGTGGTCTTAGTGGCCATCCTCAGAAGAACAGAGTCATGTAGAAACCAGGAGTAGAAACGTTCCCACAAACATGTCTCGCAACCCTATAACAAAACTACACATCAGAAGTTTGTGAATGTCAGTCAGCTCAGGTACACAGCTGCTCTTAAACACATTAGTCTAGTCACCTGACAAACCGCATCCTCATTTCCCCTTCTGTCACCCTGCAGACATGAAAACATGCACTGTGTGGTGTCAAATCCAATTACGCATCTCTGCCGCATGCCTATAAAACTGGAATGTTTTTCTTGCATCGTAAACCAATCAGCCGTCGGACGGTCCAGAGCGTCTCTGCAGCGATTGGTCAAAAGTCATCAGAAGGGTGGAGTGAGATGCTTTGAAGGAGGGATCTGCGTTGTTTAGGACAGCCCTGTCCCAAGTCAGCCATACCCCCTTTAATTGTTTTAGTGTGCTAGAGAGACAGAGTTTATTCTGGCAGGGAAGAGAGTGCAGCCTCACTCCTGTGAAGTACGAACTAGTGTGGATGGAGTACATCTCTCTCCATCCCTCCCTCGCAGTCAGACTGACTTTATCTTCGACTTTACTCTGTCCTCTGCATCTGGAGTGACTGACTGAGAGAAAAAGGAAGCAGCAGGTTCTTCAGCCTCGGAGGAAGAGAGCGAGGCTTCCCGAAACAGGACATCTCCAGAAACCAGTACTGACAGCCTGGACGAGACTCCCAGAAGACAGCCACCATGTGTGACTGTTTTCACCTGCCGTTTCCCAACTGGCATGCATCAGCTACGGGTGGGCATCACTCCTTATTTTGCTCTGTCTCTTTAGCTTTTCCTCTTTCTCTCTCTGTGTGTGTCGGTCTCACTCTGCATGCTCTGTGCTATTTTTATCTCCGCACTCAGCACCTCTGGTGGCAGGACAATATAATCATGCAGTTGGGCTGTGCATGTATGTGTTAGTGGGACACTGGTGCTGAGCTTGTTGACAAGCATCACTGCGTTTCTCTGCTGAGATGACGCTGCACTGTGGGTGATCTGGGTGTGTCTGCAGTAAAGGGGGTGTGGCTATGTGGCTGTGGGTGTGTCAACAGAGTTATGCAGTATTTTATCAACAGCATCTGCAGTGTGTTTGTTTACAGTGATGAGAGTGCGATTTTTGAGCGTTTATGAATTGTCAAATTTGGATTGTATTGTTTACAAGGAGCTTATTTTTTTGTAGATTTTTTTATCTTTTCCCTAATTTTTTTTTGAATTTTAATAAAGAGCTCATTTTTATTTTAATGATTTCTATGATGTTTAATAAAAAAAATGATAAATATATATCATAAACGTATTGAAAATATATTTATATTAATTAAAAGATTTTAAATAATTTATAATAAAATATAATACACACAAATATATGTAAAATTTTATAAAATATAATTATATAAAATATGCACATTTTTAAAATAAATCATATAAGATGTATACATAAGCCAAAGTCTCTTCAAAGTCCAAGACTCCATAACATACTGATATATATTTCAAGTATGTTTATATTTATAATTTTATAAAAAAGCATTTTAATAATAAAGTGATATTACAAATAATATAAAGTGAATAGTAGTATATAGTAAATAGTAATATAATAGTAATAGTAGATATTGTAATAAAGGTTTTTATAAAATGCACAAGATCTATAAACCAAAGTGTCTCCACAACATTGTGATAAATAAATAAATAAATATTTTACATATAAAAAAATTTGATGAGACACTTTCTATATGTATGCATCTTATGTACCTCCTTTGTCTAATATTTTCTGTATCTAGTTATTAAGCTGTCATGCAGCAGTTGTATTGTGAGATGTATTGGTTGCTCATTGCAGCTTGTAAGATCTCTAAAATATAACTCTTGACTCATTTAGGTCACTCCAAGTGTTTGTTTGTATAACTAAAGAGCCTGAAGTTCATCTGAAGGTCAAAGAAAAAAAAACTATAGATAAAGCTGCTAGTTGAATTAAATGAGACAAGGTGACCAAATGACTTAGAAAAGTTTGGTTAGTTGGTTAATTGGATTTCAAAGTCCTTTGATAATGAAGCCAAAAAGAGTTACTGTAACACAGAATGACACAACCAAAGATAACCAAGAATGGCACACACAGGATTTAATTCAATCAAATGTGTTTTTGTGCTCTGGTTTTATACAGACATGAACTTGCTATGCAGCTCTTCCATGACGCTAAATCTTTGTGAGATTGCATTAACACAATCTGTGCTATCTGAGAAAATAATTCAATTATGATCACAGTAAGATGAATACATTGCAAGACTATCATGTCAGTAGAATAGACTTAAAAACTACATTATTCTAAACTGCTGTACATAAGCAAAACACAGCAACCGTACATTTTGTCAAAATTGAGTTTTGAGCCAAATCAAGTCTAATGGGTTTGGCTCTGGATGTTTACATTATCAAAGTGTGAAAATTGAAATAAGATCAATCATAATCCAATCAAAAGACTTTTCTCTTTAGTTGGTATCTTTGTGGTTTGACTCTGTAATGCTGGTGGGTACGGCTCAAGGTCTTTGTGAGGGATGTAGACTAGTGAGACTTGGATAATGGCCAAAGTACACCAACTGAGCATGATAAGACGTGGATGAGAATAAATACTCTGAATTAGTGCAATAGGCCAGCCGATATATGCACATTGGAAAAGAAGAGAAAAACGCTTCAGTAAAAACCTGTAAAAACTGTAAATTGTAATACAATACCTGTAAAACCTGTAAATACAGTAAAAAAATCATTCTATATTGAACAAAGCATTACAGTACATGTAACTTTACAGTAAAATCATATTTATAGAGAAGCTCTAAAATATTAGTGCATCAGCTGGCCATAAAATACTCATTGATTTTGCCCACTTAAAGTCCACTCTTAAAAACAGTCATAACTATTAGCATCTCACTAATGCCCTCCTGCTAATGAATAAATTATGAATTTGCATTTTTCACGGTTTGGTTTCACGGAATTGAATATCACTGAAAAACTGAGAAGAGGTTTTGTGTATTGATATGTCATACTGTATTTTTACCTGTGAGAATATTGTGAGATATTTAAAGGGATAGTTAAAAATAAATAAATAAATGGTAACACTCTACTTAAAGCCTTTATGTATAACACGTTATTAAGGTATTCATAATGTACATTGTAATGCATTATATCTTTTGGTCACACTTTATTTTAAAGTCCAGTTCTCTCTGTGAAAAACCATTAATGATCAATAAACTCCTAATTTGCTGCTTATTAATAATTAGTAAGGTAGTTGTTAAGTTTAGGTATTGGGTAGGATTAGGGATGTAGAATAATATGGTCGTGCAGAATATGTGCTTTATAAATGCTAATAAAGGGCCATAATATTTGAAGGTTAGTTTATCATGTGTTTTAATGCATTATACTTTCTAAAGGTATAACTCTGGTTATAATTATTCTTAAAACCATACAATGCATTATAAGGTGCATTACAATGCATAATAAATGCATTAAAACTACTCTTATAATGCATTATACATCAAGGCTTTAAGTGTTACCAAATAAATACATAAAATAAATAAATAAGTCTGTCAACATTTATACTCACCCTCATATCATTCCAAATCTGTATGGCATTTAAGAATTTATTTTAAAAGTTAATTGGGTCCAAACAAAATTGTATGGAGAAAAAATATCTTATAATTTATTAAACATACAGGTTAGGAATGACACTAAATGATAACAGAATTTTTATTTTTGTGTGAACTCTCTGTTTAACCTTCTAAGTCTAAAGCCATCATCTCTTTGGCAAATACAGTAAATGCACCAAATATTGCTGCTGATTGATTGGAAACATGAGGGAACTTGGTCCCATGTTCTTAATATGCAAGAAAATCCAATTCTGTTTTCAATTTATTTTCCCTCTCCGGCCCTGAAATTCAATTATATTTTGAATACAAACAAGCCTTTCCCACTTGACTGTGAAAGAGGCTTGTGTATGATGTTATGAGTGCAGGCCAGAACTGATGTTCCTGCTCCCTGTATCTTGCTGAGCAGCTAATTAACCATATTAGTGTGCTGAAGGAGCAGAGCTCTGGGCCCGTATGGCCACAGGAGCAGAAAACAACCTCTAATGCCTGTAATCTCGGTCATGGGTGATGTGCTAACATACAGAAGATCAGTAGTTGGGAAATTCCAGGATTTGTACAGCTTGTGTTGTAATATCATAAAATATGAAACATACTACATACAGCATTTACAGTACTTATTTCAGTTAGGGAGGTCTGCAAAAGGTCTGGACTGAATTCAGCAGCTTTTAAAAAGATTAATCATTCATAGAATAAATATGTGACCCTGGACCACAAAACCAGTCTTAAGTGGCACGGTTATATTTGTAGCAATAGCCAAAAATACATTGTATGGGTCAAAATGATCGATTTTTCTTTTATTCCAAAAATCATTAGGATATTAAGTAAAGATCATGTTTCATAAAGATATTTTGTAAATTTCCTACCATAAATGTATCAAAACTTAATTTTTGATCAGTAATATGCATTGCTAAGAACTTCATTTAGACAACTTTAAAGGTGATTTTCTCAATATTTTGATTTTTTTTGGACCCTCAGATTCCAGATTTTCAAATACTTGTATCTCCGCCAAATATTGTCCTATCCTAACAAACCATACATCAATGGAAATTTCATGCAGCTCTTTTTCACATTTTAAAATGACTCTTTAAAGTTCAAAATAACCAAGTCCAACTTATGATTTTCAGAGCTTTTGCTGACATATTTTGGTGAAACATTCGTGCACATAAGCATAAAGTCTTCACAAATGATGTCAATAAAATGTAGTTCTTTTTTCTGATCATGTAGTGTAAATTAAATCTAAAAATCCTAAATAAAAAAATAGAGCTTCTGTAGACATATTTTGGGAAATCTTTGGGCCCACAAGCATACATTCTTTACAAATGATGTCAATAAAATGTAGGTCAGTTTGCTGATTATGCCATGTATTGAGTGCAGTTTTTGCCAGCAGATGAAATGACCTTTGGTCCCTTATTGAAAACTATGTTCCCGGGTCAGGAAAACTATGATTTGTCTACAGCCAGTCACAGCAATGTAAGTATTCACACCCCTGAACGATATCTAAAGGCTCTTTGTTCAAATCCGATGATGTAATTGTTTAATCAACACGTCAACATCCACAAGAATAGGACAAATCTGAAATGGACAACATATGCACAACCTTCATATTCATTTTGCTTTGCATAGCTTCATCGTCAGAGCTGTGGTCCCACTCCTCTTCTCTCATCCAAAAAATACAATGATATACGTATTAAAAATAAAGCTAAATCAAATATTCACTTGGAAATAATGAATGTTATAATATGCCTGACTCTGCCCACAATGAGACAGACATAGTTACTAGCTTTAGTCATGATGATAACAAAATGCGTTAAATATAACGACCTTGAATAAATTCAATTTTGTGTAGTCTATAACATAACATCATAAAATTATAAAGACAATCTGTGTGTGCATGCACTTTCTGTACTTTATAAGTAGTACTGCACAATTTTCTATGCTAGTAACACAAATTATATACTGTAAAACTATTTTACAGTACAGTCACATACATTAAATACTTTATCACTTTTAGACCAGCACCCTGTGAGCAAATATTTGATTATGGATTAACTATGTCACAAATTTACTAACAGTGAATTTCTCAGACAATTCAAGTCACACTAATATCAATCTCAGTTAAGGATCAATGATTGTGCGTAAAAATCAAATAGGCTTTTTTTGTAATTCAGGTTTCTCTCCGTTGGTGGTTTGTTGATTGCTAAATCACTTGCGTGGTAATTTTATAACAAATATGAAGCTAAATGATAATTATGTGGGTATAAAAGGAATTCTTGGACTCTGGTATTTAAACACACAGTCAGAAATGTGCACACACACATACTGCACAAACATCATATGATTGACAGCTTGCTTTGTATTGAGTAAACTGATCTGTTCTTTAAAGCCTTCTTGTTTATTTACTTTGGCAAAAGCACAATGAACAAAACTTCATGAGATCTTGTCTTCATTTTGCATTCATTTCCCACTGTACACTAATGTCATAACTATTTCCTTCAACTCAAATTTAAACTAAACAAACGCAATCAACATTCACTGGAGAATAGAGGGTTATACACCCTTACAACAAAATGTTTGCCCTGATTCCTTTGCTTCAAAATCTCAAGACCTCTCATTTATATTCATTTGTGAATGTGTGCAAGCAGTGTTACATATTCAGATATTTGTTCTTCAGCACAATAGCATTATCAGGAGTTTGAACCACAGCCCTGAAACAGGGTTGTGCCATACCTTTAGAAGTCTACAAAAAGGGCACAGCCCTTCATCTTCTCCACTAAAACTAACAACTACCCTCAAACAGTCCTGTCAATGCATGCTGTGCACTAGGTGAATTACTATCTGGAAAACAGTAAAACATATATTCCTGCAAGTAAACCGCAGATCAGGTAAGTGCAAACCTATAATTCTTAAGCTTTAATATTTATCTGTAGAGGAACTTTGCATTGTAATTCAAATGCAGTTTTTGTATATACATTGCATTATACTGTAATTTGTTTTAGATTTAATTTTGTTATAATTCTGCTAAACTAGGCTACTTTCATATTGGCGTATGGATTCTTTTTAGTGTTTGTCCTTCAAGATATTTCAGTAGCATACTGAGGTAAACAGCATGTTGTAAAAGCAATTAGTTGTGCAGAGTACAGTATGTTTCCCGAATCTTCAGTCACAAGCTAAAACTGATTTCACAACACTTACATCAGAGATCACATATTTAATTTGTAATTCCAACAGAAACATATTAAGTATAGGAGCCCAGGGATTATTGCAAATTGGTTAAGCGTTGATTTTATTTTAAATAACTTATTAATGATGGACAATGACCTTTCAAGAATATTTTAATACATTTTATTCAGTAACTATTACATATACCAACTAGCAAACAGCCTCATTATACCTGACAGGGGTGGGGAGCCTGAAAGCATTTAAGAAAAAAAAAAACTTGAAGAAAGTAAGGCCTGTTGTTTAGGCCTGTTCCATTCACTGTGTTGGATTTGGACAGATATTATAAAGCTTTATAGCAACTGAAAAAAAACAAAAACATCTTAAGCCTGTTTAGCTACAATAGCAGCCAGAAAAGACGCCTTGTTGAAACTTGTTGATCTGCACCACAACATACTGTATCAAACATCAAAACCACAGCTATGTGATTCTTCTGCTTGTTCATCATACATGTACCAATACCCTCAGTTCATCTCAGTTATAAACAAAGTGTTACAATCACCCCTGATCTCCTCTATGAACATCAGTTTACGTCAGGCTACTCAAACCACTGGTTTTGCCAATATTGAGAGAAGGAACAGAGTATGTGATCTGTTTAATTAACAGCTTCTCGTATCAGTTGGGCTTATTTATTTCTCACTGTACTATACAGTTATTAGGGTTTCATAACCCAAGGTACTGAGTTGAAATGCACCCAGCAAAAGGGGTGCTAAACCCCTTTCAAACATTGCTTTACCTGTGGTTAAAAGCGGGGTTTAAATAGCCTAATTGTGGTTGACACAAAACTTGCGTAATTTTGTTTTTAATTTTTTAGATTGAGGGTGTGTCATGTAACATGTCAGTGCTGGCATCTGCATAATGACAGAATGATAGATGAATGGCATATTAGTTTTCACCAGAATACCATTGAGTTGGATTGTTCTCAAAGCCTTTGACATCAACAAAAGATATGGGAAGGGTTTTCTCCTCCCTTTAATAAGGCTGTTTACTTTACTTATTATCTTAACTGTGGATAATTCACATTTAGCATTGCTTTTCCCCAGCTGTCTATACATTGGTGCATTCACAAGTAGTGCTGATGTAATACTGTTCATATGCTACATGACATACATACTGTGCATAAATCTCCAGTGTGCTTCAATGCCATCTAGACCTGATGCCTAGATAAGTGTTTGAAAGAAAGTGCAGGTTAATGGCCTGGGTAGAGTGAGGCTTATGGAAAATGCTTATGTACCTAAGATCCTTTAATTTTAAGTGCATTCTGTTATGGGAAACTGGAAATGTATGCCTTTCTCAGAGGAAAGGAGGCCATGAAAGTATTATTGCTGCTGGTATCAGCAATATTGAAGTATTTCAATCTATTGTATAATATTGTTAAATGCATACAACTATTTAAAATATTACGAAAGGGAATAATTTCTTCATGCCATGAAATTGAAATATATATATATTATTTGGATTTTTCGAATAATACCACATCTGCAGATATTTATAACCATATTAGTTTCACTGTTCTTTTTCTGACCTATCAAAGCCCACGTTTCTATGTTGGTCTTATTGTTGGCAGTGTAAACCGACCCCTTAAGATCAATAGAGTGCCTCACTTTACAGGAAGCAACAGAAGCAGGTAGACTGTCTAGATCCTGTGGGAATATCTGCCAGGAAATTTTGCACACAGACATTTTGCAGATAAAAAATAAAAATAAAATTTGGTCTGGCAAAATAAAGTAGATCCCTCATTGACTCTCCAGTCAGTACAAACTATAAGACAGCAAATAAAGAAAGTACTGTATAGATTGCATTGATGACTAACAGGCTCTACATTTAGGATGGATCCTTAAATTTCAGTCATATGTACAGAAAACATAAAGCACCTACATCTAATTCAAGTCTCATATGAGCTTTTCACTTAGCAGCCAGATGTGAAACCTATACATTCACATAGCTTGACTCTTAAGTGATTATTCTGCTTTTTTCATCACAACAGGAGAAGGGCGAAGGCTGAAGGGACCAGAACAAGACACAGATGATGATTTAGTGAGTATCACTCAAATAAAGCACACTCAGCAAATATGCAATATGTGTTATACTGTCTCTCTGTTTAATTGTTTAAACAATCTTTAATTGGTGTTTGATATAATAGGTATGTGAGGAGCCTGAAGTTTTAGAGGAGGAAAGACCTCGTCCTCAGGGTTCCTCTCCTGTTGAGGAATTCTCCACCACAGAGAAATACGCAAAACAGGTGAGTGCTACTCTTATCTTAAGTATTTAACACTATGTACAGTATAATAACGCAAATTCAGAACTGTAATGCTGTATTTGATCATCTAACTATTATCTATTTAATATATCACATACTGTTTTGTCAGGCTGAAGGTGATTTCTATGACTCACCTACCAAGAGTTCCAAAAAAAGCAAAAGGATTGGTTTCGGCTCACTGTTTGACAAGCGTTCCTCTGCCAAGATGAATCAAACAGAGGTCGGACACACCTAAAGTTCTCTCTAGTGAAGAATACAGATGATTAGGAATCTAAATACTTGCCGTTTCTAAATTACTTGCATTCTGTTTCAGGATATGCAAAGTGATCAGTCAGAAATAATAGTGAAGACTGTAAAAGAAGTCTGTGCTGAGGGTTTGATTGTAAGCGGAGGAAAGGACGGCATCTTCATCAAGGAAGTAAAACCAGAGTCGCCTGCCTCAAAGCATTTAAGTGTGAAAGAAGGTGAGATTTTTTATCATAGCACATTGCAGAACATTTCTGAAGCCAGAATACAGCTAAATTTGTTTTTCCTCTTTTCACTTGCATCCTTATCCATCTGGCCTTTCAGGTGATCAAATACTTAGTGCTACAGTGTACTTTGATAATGTGTCATATGAAGACGCCCTCCAGATTCTTGAGCATGCTCAACCATATAAAGTGGCATTCTGTCTAAAACGCAAACCACTTCCAAGAACCCAAGAAGATGCTGAGACAATGAGGCCAGATACAACCATTGTAATTATAATACTGTTCATTATGTTCTTAAATACAGAATACAGAAAAACTTCTTCAGAGGTTTCATTGACATTATATCTGCTTCATAAATGTTTGCAGGGTGAGGAGGCGGAGGAAGAAGAGGAAGGAAGAGGACCAGAGATGAGAGGTCGAAGAAAGACAAAAAAGCAACATGATCGCATCTCTTGGCCTAAATTCCCTACCTTTAGCAAAGGTCCCAGGGCAAACTTTAAAAGATCTCACAGCACGTCAGAAGCAGAGGAACAGAGAAAATTAGAGATAAGTCCCCCAACAAGTGACACAGATTCTCCTCTTAAGTCTCCACTAAAATCCCCAGATGGAAAAGACAAGAAAAAGATGCACAAAATAAAAATTAAGAAGCGAATGGCAGGCCGTAGGAGCAAATCTGTTGAAGAAACCCAAGAAAACGAAGAGGCGCATGCATCAGACAATATGGAGGGTTTGGACAACCAAATCATTATGAATATAGTCGAAGAGCAAGTGCCAGTGACTAATGTGATAGAAAGTCCTAAAATATTGAATGAAGCTGACTCAGCTAAAATAAGAAATGAATATACATTCCCGACTTTGCCAGCAACTGAATCACTGCATAAGGTTGAGCTCATCAGTGTGGACACCACATTGAAGACTACTGATATTACAGTCGCTCTTGAAGATGATGACAAAGAAAGGAGAGAGAAATCGGAACTCAGGTTTAGCATTCCAGGAAAGGAAAAATATGAAATAGAAACGGAGAGACAATTAAAATCCTCCATAAGTGTAATGAGAACTTTGGATCCATCAACATTCGACAATATTTTGGACAGTCCTAATTTAATGTCACAAACTGAACCAGATGGACATCAAGTTGATTCTGATAGCAAACCAATAGTTGAAGAGGTTTTAGGAAAGACCAAAGAGTCAGGAAAAACAGATGTGACCATACCTAAAGTTGATGTTTCTCTTGATATGCCAGAGGTAGGACCTATAAGCAAGTCACCAAAAATTGGTAGCGACAAAGAAAAGAAAGAAAGAAAGATTCTAGAAACAGAAAGTTATGGGATTCGAACCAGAGGACCACTGGCAGACATAGCCACATCAAAGAGCCATTTTTCAAATGCAGTAAACAGACTAGACTTTACATCAGACACTTTCACTATTGAGATTCAAACAAGAGAGGATGTGCCCTCAACAGACACAAAGAAACCAATCACTCCAACACCTGTTATATCCCAGCCAAAATCACATGCTCTGGATGTGGACAGAAGCAGGAAGAGTACTGGAGGTACCACTGACATTGAATCAACTTTTAAACTGCCTAAAGTAGATGTCTCTGAATTCGACCACCAAGAATCAATAACTGTGAAACAGAGAGAACAAACCAAAGTACCTCTCCTGAAACGAGAGGAAATTGAGATTCCTGGCATGGAGGACAAAGGATCAAAAGCCAAGGTTAAATCTCCTAGAACTAAAGAACAAAAAGTTGAGAAGATCATAATCTCAAAAGCAGAAAAAAAGCAAGCTCGGGGGGAAACAGAAGAGTTTAATGTTGAGGATGTAAAGGAAGCAGTATCAAAATTCCCTGCCTTCAAATTACCTGAGAGAGACATCACTGGAGTCCTTGTACAGAGGGAGGTCACAATCATGGAAATGAAGTCAGACAAGACTGGCATGACACCTAAAGGATCCCCTTGTAAAATTTCGAGCATGAGCACAGAAATAAACTTCAATTTCCCTGACACAATGGATAAAGAAAAGCAAAGACTTTCTCCTGTTGCTACAAAAGATCAAGCCTTTGTATTACCAAAAATTGAACAATTGCATCTTGATGAAATTGTTATAACTGAGAGCAAAACAGACCAATCAAAAATTAAACTTGTTGACCACCAACCCAAAACTGGCAAAATGTTAACAAAGGATGATAAGATAAGTACATCTCCAGATGTAAAATTCAGACTTCCAAAGCGTGAAGACATTGAAATACCAGGAATGGAAGCCATTGAACAATCAGTTCCACCGCAAAAAATCATAAGAGCCAAAGACACAGACATTCAAGACAAGGCTGTGAAAGACTATACTGATACCGATATTAAAGCTGACAAAAGTGTGCATGAAAAGAAATCAAAGAAATCAAAGGTATCAATGCCAAGTTTTGGAATCATGACACCTGATATTCGTTTCCCAGGTATTGCGATTGAATTACCAATAAAGGCCACGTCATCTAAAAGTGATAGTGGTGCAATCAAGGAGATGAAAACTGAAGCAAAAATATCTCTTGAAGAAGACAATATCAAAAAATCTTCTGAAGAAGCAACATTTGATGAAACTAAAAAAGCACATGATATAGAGGGTGATCAAATCCTCCATCATGATGTTTGCACTGCTATTGTTAAGGAAACCTCAAAACAAGATGTTGAAGGAGAACTGAAGGCTGAAATCAAAAGCAAAGACACAGATTCCTCTCCACAAAAAATGAAACTGCCTAAATTAAAAAT
The DNA here is from genome assembly GCA_021397915.2 of Tor tambroides. Taxonomy (NCBI): domain Eukaryota; kingdom Metazoa; phylum Chordata; class Actinopteri; order Cypriniformes; family Cyprinidae; genus Tor; species Tor tambroides. The sequence continues at coordinate 28,432 of JAFVLL020023315.1, read as the reverse complement.
GCCCAAAATTGGAGGGAAATCTATGAAAGGAACAGGCGAAGTCACTACAAAAGAGGATGTTACAGTGCAAGACATAACAGAGGTTGTATTAGATTATGAAAAGAGAACATTTGAGACTGATCCAGAAACAGACAAAAATTGGAGTAAATTAAAAATGCCAAGCATAGATGTTTCTGTTCCAAAAATAAAAATCCCTAAGGCAGAGGGAAAAGCAAAGCAGGAGGAAACTGGGCTCTCAAAGCCTCAGGCTGTTGAAGCTGTTGAGGATGATCGAGAGGAAGGTGGATTTAGACTGATCAAGTTTGGTATTTCAATGCCAAAAGAGAAGACAGAAGAAGGTTGTTTGTTACCAGATGAATCTGAAAAATCCATCATCAAGGTAAGTGGAAAAACTGAAGTGGAGCTACCTGAACTTCCACAAGCTGAAATAAAAGAAGCAGAGTCTAAAATGAAGAAACGGAAAATATCATTTCCCAAATTTGGATTCTCTAAATCAGATACTAAAGTATCTGATGCTGACATAACTCTCCCAGCCGCACAGGTCCCTTTACATGATGCTGATGGGACAGAACTAGATGTTGAAAGTAAAACTAAAGATGTAGAGGCTGAGTTCAAGGAATCAACAGGTTCTCCCACAAAATTTAAACTTCCCACAATTAAGCTTCCCAAATTTGGAGTCTCATTTCCCAAGACAACTGATGTTGGGGCTGATATTCAAATGCCTGGTGTCAGCACAGAGGAAACTACAATGGATGTTAAATTGCCAGAAGCTAAACTATCTGTAGATTCAACAGCACTATCTGACAAGAAAGGCCCGGAAATTACTCTCAGTGTATCCAAACCTGAAGTTGACTTGTCTCTGCCTGAGGGAAAGGTAGAAATCAAAGGTCTTCAGAAAAAAGAAATAAAATCATCTGAAGAAATATCATTTTCTAAACCAGATGTTGATGTTAGTCTGACTGACCATGTTGCTGGAGAAATTCCAGCTGCTGCATTTTCAAAACAAGACATCAAAGCTGCAGGTGTTGATGTCAGTCTTCCACAGGTTGATGTATCAATTCCAGAAGGTTCTGTGGAAATAAGAGAGCCTGGTGTGAATTTGACAATTTCAAAGGATGAGGCTGAACACAAAGATCTAACAAGTGGTGGTACACCAGTAAAGTTTAAACTTCCCTCTATCAGCTTACCAAAGTTTGGTGGAAAATCATCTAAGGTAGAAAAAGACATGCCAGTTGTAGATATAGATATTGAAGAACCTGATGTAAGCTTCCCAGAAACACAAATATGCTTGAAACTCAAAGAGGATGCACCATCAGGTGATGTCAAGGATTTATTTGAGACTACAGAAGGTCAGTTTGTTAGTGTTGATGTTAAGGTTGAAGAACCAAAGCTCAAAGAACAAGAGTTTACCGTTACACTGCCTAAATTTGGCATTAGCCTTCCAAAGTTTGAAGCCCACAAACCAGCTGATAGTATGGACAAAGAAGAATCAATTATAGACCACAAAGGATCAACTGCAGAGTCTGTCCAGGCTGAGAAAGATCCAAGATCTCCAACGAAAATTAAACTTCCTTCAATTAAATTCCCCAAATTTGGTGTCTCATTTCCAAAATCAACAGATGCAGTCTCTGACAGTCAAATGGCTGAAGTTACCAAAGATGAACCTACCATGGAAATTAAAGTGCCAGAAACCGAACTGTCTGCAGGACTGCCATCATTACCTGAAATGAAAACCCCACATATTATTCTCAGTGTTTCCAAACCCGTAGTTGATGTATCTACACCAGAGGTAGACAAAGCTATTGATGCACACTCTGAAAAGAAAAAAGAAAAGGTATTGTCTCCAGATCATGCATTTCCTAAACCAGAGGTTAAGATGAGCCTTGTAGGCCATGGTCTTGATCAAGAGACAGCTATAGAAGATTTGAAAGTGCAAGCCAAGAAACTTGAGGCAGAAGTCAAACTGCCTTCAGGTTCAGTGGATGAAGTCATCCTGGAGGCTAAAGAAAAGGAGAGTGAATTCAAAGATAAAAAACATAAAATATCTCTTCCGAAATTTGGCTTTTCCAAATCTGACACTAAGATCCCTAAAGCTGACACCAGTCTTCAAAAAGAAGGAATATCTGTGCCTGACACTGAGATCAAAGAGACTGAAGTGACAGTTCCTGCTCCAGAGGTTGAAGTCCAGTTGAAAACCAAAAGTACTTCTGGTTCTCCATCAAAATTCAAGCTTCCAACAATTTCTCTCCCTAAATTTGATATTTCCATTTCAAAGACTGGGGAAGAATCTGTTGCAAAAGCTGAGGATGATGCACAGTCAGAAATAAAGGCAGCATCAGCAGTTGCATCACAGGATAAAGATACAGGAACGCAAGATACAGAACAATCTAAATCGACTTTTGAAACCGTACCGGTGGATGCTGAAATAAAAACTAAAGACACTGATCCTGGTACTCAAGGGAGTAGATTTATGATGCGCAAATTTGAATTTTCATTTCCAAAGCTAAAGGGACCAGAATTTAAAAAGGGTGCATCAAGAACAGATGCAGAAAAACCAGAAATTTCACTGAAACATGACAAGGAGAGTGCTGAGGGAAAAGCAGACATACCTGAGGCATCTGTGGAAACAGAGGTAATGATGAAAATGCCAAAAATGCCAAGGTCTGAGCACGAATTTTCTGAACAAGACATTAAAGCTCCAGAGATTAAGGTTGAGAGGGGAGATGAATCTATGGCAGTAGGTGAAGTGGATGTGAATCTTGAGTCTGACTTGAAAATTCAAACAACAGAGATGTTAAAAGATGATTCAACCACGGGAGGGTCACAGATCAAATTCAAACTTCCTACATTCAAACTACCCAAATTTGGAAGTTCATCTTCCAAAGTAAAAGCTGAAATAACGGATTTGAGGGGTGAGGAAATTACTTTGGAGACTGAAGATGTATTCACATCAGTAGAACCATCAGGCATAAAAATTGCCTTTAATGTGCCCAGTCAAGAGTTGAAAAAACCCTCAATCAGTGTTGATCAGCCAAAGGTAGATAGTGGAGATCAATACACTCTGTCACTTACAGAGGCCAAAACATCAAAGGCAGAAGGCTATATTTCTTTACCAGAGGCAAAACTTGGGGAACTGTCAGCTAAAGCAGAAGTACCACAAGCCACACTAGAAAGCAAAATTGATCAAGAAGTTGATTTAAAAGACACAAGTCTGAAAATGAAAAGACCAGGCTTTTCACTTCCTAAATTTGGATTTTCTAAACCAGATATCAAAGCGCCAGAGATTGATATCAGTCTTGCACAAGTTGATACCTCTAAACCAGAAGGTGATGTGAAGATAAAAGAACAAAGTATGACTATCTCAGTGTCAAATGTTGAGGATGATCAAAAAGATACAACTCTTGGTGCCACAACAAAATTTAAACTGCCCTCAATCAACATCCCAAAGATTGGAGGACAAGCTACGATGGAAGAGAAATCTATTCCAGTTGTAGATATAGCTGTGAAAGGACCTGAAGTGAGTGGTCCAGATACACAAATAAAAATATCAGGTGAAGCCCCATCAGTAGATATAAAGGGACCTCATATAGCCACAGAGGGTCAAACTGTAAGTGTGGACTTGAATGTTGAAGACACTGGACTTGGAGGACAGGAGGGAAAGTTTAAGATGCCAAAGTTCGGTATTGGCCTTCCTAAAGTAAAAGGGTTTGATTTAAGCACATTGAAGTCAGATGATATAACTGTAGTACAACAAGTTGATATCAAAAAATCAGCGATAACAACTGAGGGGATGGTTCACCCGCCAGAACAAGATTCTAAAGGTCTAGATGTGCAGATGAAGACATCAGCTGAATTTGGGTTTTCAAAACCAGAATTAAAAGCCCCTGAAGTTGGTGTAAGTATTCAAAAAACTGATATCCCCATACCAGAAGGCAGTATGGACCTAGAAGAAGCAAATGTGGATATTAAAGTGTCTGACCAAAAAGGTTCTACAGTTTTTGGATCTCCAACTAAGTTTAAACTCCCATCCATAAGCCTCCCAAAATTTGGTGTTAAATCACAAAAAGTAGCATTAGACGTTAATGTGACAGATTCAGAAATAGAAGGAACAAACATAAAAACTGACATTTCTAAACCTGATGTGAAATTAGAAGTACAGCCACCCATTACTGAAGCTAAAGTTGAAGGGAGTGCAGACATGCCGGAGGTTGACTCCAAAGGACTGCAAGTAAAAGTGAAGAGACCAAGCTTTTCATTCCCCAAGTTTGGGTTTTCTAAACCAGACACTTCAACTCCAGAAGTTAATGTCAATGTATCAAAGGCTGAAGTGTCCATACCAGAGGTCAGTGTAACTGTAAAAGAACAAACAGCAGAAGTCACACTTCCTGGAGGAGATGCTGAACAGAAAGATCTAACGATTGTTAGTTCCCCAACCAAATTTAAACTGCCAGAAATTAACTTGCCAAAATTTGGAGTCAAAACTTCAAAAGATACTGTAAGTTTACCATCAGCAGATAAGGACATAAAAGGAATGGGAATTACAACTCACGAATCAGACATCAAGGTGTCAGGTCAAATACCAAAAATTGACTTAGATGTAAAAGAAATTGAGACCGATATACGTGCCACAATAAGAGAAACTGACGTTCATCTAGCAGAAGGAAAAGTAATACTACCCCAACCTGATGTTGACGTTCAAGACATATCCATTGAAGGCAAAGCAGATATGCCTGAAGTTGACTTGAAAGGGCTTGATGTGAAACTGAAGAAGCCAAGTTTTTCACTTCCAAAATTTGGTTTTTCAAAGTCAGATATTAAGGGGCAAGACATTGATGCCAGTCAACCAAAGGCAGATATGTCTATGCAAGAGGGCAACATACCTATTAAAGATGTAGATGCAGAAATCACCATCACAGGTGAAGTGAAACAAGGAGATACAACAAAATTTAAGCTGCCCTCAATCAACCTTCCAAAGTTTGGACTAAAACATCCAAAAGCTACAACTGATATTCCAGCAGGTGAAGTAGATATCAAAGTACCTGAAATCAGTTTTCCAGAAAAAGGAGAGGTACACACCACTGACACAGAGACAAACATAGATATTAAAGGGCCATCTGTTGATGTGGACATTAAGGTTAAAGAAATTGATGCTGATGGGACAGGGAGTAAGTTCAAGCTGCCAAAATTTGGAATTGGCATGCCAACAGTAAAGGGGATAGAGATAGACGGTAAAGATATAAACATGGAGACTGACCTGCTACACAAAGAAAAGATAAATGTACAACAGCCCAGTGTTGAAATTCAAAATGTGACCATTGAGGGGAAAACAGATACAGTTGAAGTTGACTCCAAAGGGCTGAAAGTGAAACTTCCCAAATTTGGATTTTCAAAACCAGATCTTAAAGCTCCTGAAGCTGATGTGAGTCTACCCAAAGCTGACGTGGGCACAACAGTGGGAAATGTTGATGTTTCAGTGCAATCTGCTGACATTAAATTGCAAATTAAGAACCTGATTTGAAGGAGGACACTTTTGGCTCTCCAACCAGATTTAAACTTCCAACAATCAATTTCCCAAAATTTGGAACCAAAGCATCAAAGGACAAAGTGGATATAACTACAGCACATGTGGACATCAAAGTAACTGAAGTAAGCCTTCCTGATAAGAAGTTTGACATGTCAGGAGAAGTGCCAAGTGTTGAAATGAAAGGGCCAACAGTTGAAGATCCATCCATTGAGATAAACATTAAGGGAGATGATAAAGAGCAACAAGAGGGCAAATTTAAGCTTCCAAAATTTGGAATTGGCATGCCAAAAATAAAAGGGATAGAGATGGAGGGAAAAGAAATAAACATAGAGACTGACCTGCTACACAAAGAAAAGATAAATGTACAACAGCCCAGTGCTGAAATTCAAAATGTGACCATTGAGGGGAAAACAGATACAGTTGAAGTTGACTCCAAAGGGCTGAAAGTAGAGCTCCCAAATTTGGATTTTCAAAACCAGATCTTAAAGCTCCTGAAGCTGATGTGAGTCTACCCAAAGCTGACGTGGGCACAACAGTGGGAAATGTTGATGTTTCAGTGCAATCTGCTGACATTAAATTACCAGAACAAGAACCTGATTTGAAGGAGGACACTTTTGGATCTCCAACCAGATTTAAACTTCCAACAATCAATTTCCCAAAATTTGGAACCAAAGCATCAAAGGACAAAGTGGATATAACTACAGCACATGTGGACATCAAAGTAACTGAAGTAAGCCTTCCTGATAAGAAGTTTGACATGTCAGGAGAAGTGGCAAGTTTTGAAATGAAAGGGCCAACTGTTGAAGATCCATCCATTGAGATAAACATTAAGGGAGATGATAAAGAGCAACAAGAGGGCAAATTTAAGCTTCCAAAATTTGGAATTGGCATGCCAAAAATAAAAGGGATAGAGATGGAGGAAAATAAACATAGAGACTGACCTGCTACACAAAGAAAAGATAAATGTACAACAGCCCAGTGCTGAAATTCAAAATGTGACCATTGAGGGGAAAACAGATACAGTTGAAGTTGACTCCAAAGGGCTGAAAGTGAAACTTCCCAAATTTGGATTTTCAAAACCAGATCTTAAAGCTCCTGAAGCTGATGTGAGTCTACCCAAAGCTGACGTGGGCACAACAGTGGGAAATGTTGATGTTTCAGTGCAATCTGCTGACATTAAATTACCAGAACAAGAACCTGATTTGAAGGAGGACACTTTTGGCTCTCCAACCAGATTTAAACTTCCAACAATCAATTTCCCAAAATTTGGAACCAAAGCATCAAAGGACAAAGTGGATATAACTACAGCACATGTGGACATCAAAGTAACTGAAGTAAGCCTTCCTGATAAGAAGTTTGACATGTCAGGAGAAGTGCCAAGTGTTGAAATGAAAGGGCCAACAGTTGAAGATCCATCCATTGAGATAAACATTAGGGAGATGATAAAAGGCAACAGAGACTATTTAAGCACCCAAAATTTGGAATTGGCATGCCAAAAATAAAAGGGATAGAGATGGAGGGAAAAGAAATAAACATAGAGACTGACCTGCTACACAAAGAAAAGATAACTGTACAACAGCCCAGTGCTGAAATTCAAAATGTGACCATTGAGGGGAAAACAGATACAGCTGAAGTTGACTCCAAAGGGCTGAAAGTGAAACTTCCCAAATTTGGATTTTCAAAACCAGATCTTAAGGCTCCTGAAGCTGATGTGAGTCTACCCAAAGCTGACGTGGGCACAACAGTGGGAAATGTTGATGTTTCAGTGCAATCTGCTGACATTAAATTACCAGAACAAGAACCTGATTTGAAGGAGGACACTTTTGGATCTCCAACAAGATTTAAACTTCCAACAATCAATTTCCCAAAATTTGGAACCAAAGCATCAAAGGACAAAGTGGATATAACTACAGCAGATGTGGACATCAAAGTAACTGAAGTAAGCCTTCCTGATAAGACGTTTGACATGTCAGGAGAAGTGCCAAGTGTTGAAATGAAAGGGCCAACAGTTGAAGATCCATCCATTGAGATAAACATTAAGGGAGATGATAAAGAGCAACAAGAGGGCAAATTTAAGCTTCCAAAATTTGGAATTGGCATACCAAAAAATAAAAGGGATAGAGATGGAGGGAAAAGTAAACATAGAAGTGACCTGCTACACAAAGAAAAGATAAATGTACAACAGCCCAGTGTTGAAATTCAAAATGTGACCATTGAGGGGAAAACAGATACAGTTGAAGTTGACTCCAAAGGGCTGAAAGTGAAACTTCCCAAATTTGGATTTTCAAAACCAGATCTTAAGGCTCCTGAAATTGATGTGAGTCTACCCAAAGCTGACGTGGGCACAACAGCGGGAAATGTTGATGTTTCAGTGCAATCTGCTGACATTAAATTACCAGAACAAAAACCTGATTTGAAGGAGGACACTTTTGGATCTCCAACCAGATTTAAACTTCCAACAATCAATTTCCCAAAATTTGGAACCAAAGCATCAAAGGACAAAGTGGATATAACTACAGCACATGTGGACATCAAAGTAACTGAAGTAAGCCTTCCTGATAAGAAGTTTGACATGTCAGGAGAAGTGCCAAGTGTTGAAATGAAAGGGCCAACAGTTGAAGATCCATCCATTGAGATAAACATTAAGGGAGATGATAAAGAGCAACAAGAGGGCAAATTTAAGCTTCCAAAATTTGGAATTGGCATGCCAAAAATAAAAGGGATAGAGATGGAGGGAAAAGAAATAAACATAGAGACTGGCATGCTACACAAAGAAAAGGTAAATGTACAACAGCCCAGTGCTGAAATTCAAAATGTGACCATTGAGGAGAAAACAGATACAGTTGAAGTTGACTCCAAAGGGCTGAAAGTGAAACTTCCCAAATTTGGATTTTCAAAACCAGATCTTAAGGCTCCTGAAATTGATGTGAGTCTACCCAAAGCTGACGTGGGCACAACAGTGGGAAATGTTGATGTTTCAGTGCAATCTGCAGACATTAACTTACCAGAACAAGAACCTGATTTGAAGGAGGACTCTTTTGGCTCTCCAACAAGATTTAAACTTCCAACAATCAATTTCCCAAAATTGGGAGCCAAAGCATCAAAGGACAAAGTGGATATAACTACAGCACATGTGGACATCAAAGTTCCTGAAGTAAGCCTTCCTGATAAGAAGTTTAACATGTCAGGAGAAGTGCCAAGTGTTGAAATGAAAGGGCCAACAGTTGAAGATCCATCCATTGAGATAAACATTAAGGGAGATGATAAAGAGCAACAAGAGGGCAAATTTAAGCTTCCAAAGTTTGGGATTGCTCTTCCAACAATTAAAGGTCCAGATGGTGACCAAGGGCTTAAGAAAGCTCTGATTGAAACAGAAGTGAAAATGTCAGGGGACGTACTATCTATAGACAAGAAAGAGCTAAAGTTACCCAAAGGATCAGTGGAAGTGGATGTGGAGGCTAAAGGTGCTAAACTTGAAGTAGAAGAAAGTAAAATTAAACTACCACAGTTTGGAATTTCTCTACAAGCATCGAAAAGTCCAGAAATTGACATAAGTGTTTCAAAAGCAGAGGTTTCTCAAACTGAGGTTAAAGAATCTGTTACAGTAAAAGATGTTGTGGTTGAGGAACCAGCACATTTAACTGATATGAGTTCTAAGGGACTTAGTATAAAAATGAAGAAACCAAGCTTCGGATTTGCAAAAATTGGATTTTCAAAATCAGATGGCAAGGCCCAAGATATTCAAGCCGGTGAAATGGCAGGAGATATAACCTTGCCAGAGGGCACTACAGAAATAGGAGAAAGTGAGACAGAAGGTAAAACTGAAATAACAAGTCCACAATTTGGCTCGCCAACAAAATTCAAACTCCCAACAATAAAATTACCCAAATTTGGAGTTTCCATTCCAAGGGTTCCTAGCGATGCACCAAAGGCTGATTCTGAAACCAAGGAAATTAAAGTTAGTTCTGTGGATTATGAGATAGAGACATCAAAGGTGGATCTATCAGGTGACATCAAAGGCAAAACTGCAGAGACTGCAACCTCATCTATTGATATTAACATAAAAGAAAAAGAGCTTAATCAAGAGGGACAGGAAATTCAACTTCCAAAATTTGGGATTTCGTTACCCAAAGTAAAAGGTCCTGAGGTGACAGTAACTGCAAAAGAGGTAAAGACAGAAACACCTGAAATTGGGATCACTGAACCAGAAATTAAGGTTGCAGCAGAAGATGCAAGTCTCCCAAAAGTAGACATGGCTTTAGAGGGAAGTTCCAGCCTTGAAACAAAAGAGGTAGAGACAGAGTTGAAAGATGATACGGTTGTTTCAGGTTCTCCAAGTAAATTCAAATTGCCCACTTTTAAAATGCCAAAATTTGGAATTTCAGCTCAAAAAACATCTGATGCTAAAGTAAAAGTAGCAGAAGTAGGTGTACCAGACACTGACCTAAATATTGATGACAAGCCTGTACAAGTGTCTAAAGAAACAAAAAGAGAGGGTGAAATTAAAGAAACCACTGAACAGCCTCCAGAAGCTGCTGCTAAAAAACTGGATGGGGACAAAGGCTCCCCAAGTAAATTCAAGCTTCCTTCTATAAAAATGCCAAAGATTAGCATTTCAAGAACAAAATCTCAGGAAGGAGAAGATGACACAACCACCAAAGTGAATGCTCCAGATGCTAAAATAGAACCCAAAGATGATACTCAAGGGGCTGGAAAATCACCCAAATTTACAATGCCTACACTTGAGGATGTTCTCAGGGGCTTTGAAGTTGAATTTAATGTTCCAACAATAGAGGAAACGGAAGCACAAAAGGACAAATCATCTGTTAAGCAAGATCAGGAGGCTGGAGCAAAAGTTGAGGAAGCAGCAGAACATAAGGACAAAGGAGCTCAGGAGAAATCAAAGTTTAAATTTAAATTTCCAAAATTAGGATTCAGCCAGTCTTCAGATGAAAGCGATAAATTGGTTGACGCTAAGATTGAAGAAAGTGAAAAGCATCTGGAGGCTTCAGCAGAACAGAAAGCAACTGTTAGTAAAGAACAAGCAAAAACTGAAAAAGGGAGCTGGTTCAAGTTCTCATTTTCTCCAACCAAAACGTCAAAAACAGATGAGAAAGAAAAAACCCAACCACTCGAAGAGGCTGAGAAGCTTGATGATGTTGAGAAAGAACCAATCAAGGAACACGAGGAGCCTGAGAAGAACTCGCTCAGCGAGGCTGTGGAGGAAAACCTCAGCCCAACACTGTCACTGGAGTCATCTGAAGCTTTTGCAGATATAAGTTCTACAGTAACGACTGAGCAGACTGGCCTGTCACAGACCTCACCTACAAAGGTTAAAGTGAAATATGCTGAACCCACTGCCACCGTTGGGCTCAATGATGTACAAAGTGATGTTGTGACTTCCACAGCCAGATGTGAACTGATATCAGTGGAACCTCACCAGCCAGAGAAAGTCAACATCCCTTTCTCATCGGACATGTCCTCAGCCTCAGTGGACACTCTGAAACAGATATCAGGGGAAATTCATGTCATAACATCGAACATACAAGCTATACCAGAAACACAGCAAGCCTCAATCCTTACTCATTTAGATGCGCATGGAATTCACACCTCGCCTCTACAAGTAACACTAGGCTCAGACTCAGTGTTGACAGTGGAAGAAACCAGAGTGCAAAGTGGGACGCGCACATTGGTGGAAAGGCATGTTGTGAAAGAAACTTTACATGATGACAAAGAGACAATACTTGTGACACAGAGAACACGTGTATTTGAAGGAGACTCTGCAGAACCCGTTTCTGATGAGACAGCTTCCTCCATTCGTAGTCTAAAAGATACGGTACACATTGAGAAAATGAGTTTTTTTGACAGTGCAGCAACAACTGAAGAAGTCACAATAGTGAGCTCTGAAACATCTCTAAGACATATGGATTCCTCTACCGATGAAAATGGGAAATGAACATGAGATATGGCTGGGTTGATTTTATGCTTTTGAATGTATGTTTCAGCGTTCTCTTATATAATCACAAGCCAGCTGAACTGTAATGCTATTAAGTAAAAGAGCGCTGATACTTATGAACATATCACAGAGTATTGTTTAGCTAACAGAGATTTTAAGCTTAAAAGACTTTTAAAAATCTGTATCCACTGGGAAAAAAATTATGTATGTACATGGAATAATAGGAAAAAAAATTATGTTATAATTTTATGTGTGGGTTGTCTGTGTGCTTTATTGTTAAACTGATATCTTGGGAATATTGTTTATAGTAAAAACTTGGTAATCAAGCAAACACCATTTAAACAGATATATTCACAAATAAAATCAATTATAAAGTTGATGTGGCTTTTAAAGACTGTTAACAGTATCATATATCGAGGCATTTGTTTCTTTAAGGTTATTTCTTTTGTGAAAACAATATAATTGCAAATAAAATCTCTGTTCTGCATCCTTGAGAAAAAATGAAAATATTATGTAAATATGTTTTATTCACCCTAAAGCGTTTGCACCTACGGTATGATGGAATCAATGGACTTGCAAAACACACAATGCATATTTTAAAATACAAATCATTTTCTTAATAAGCAATGACTTTTCTTTTAACATATATAGTCAAAGTAATCAAATTAATGTTGTAAGAGAAACACTTTGGTTGCTGCAAAAGAAATAAAAAGTGAAATTAAGCTCTATGTCTCTGATTTATTGTGTGAACATGTACACAAATAAATCATTTGAACAGACTGAGAGATGACCACATGAACTTTACTAATTCTGATTGCAAATGTTATATCCTGGTATCACTAATTAGTTTTCAAATATAATAATAGGCTACTATACATAATAATATCAGGCTAAGTGTTGAGCCAAGAAAGACTTACAATAATGTAAACGCACAGAGACGAAGGCTGACACAAACAACAGTTCATATATTCACAAAATCAGTTCATTTGGAAAGACACTGTAGCCTACTTACTACTGTGTAAACTATTTTATCTTATGTGTTGTTTAGGAGTGATATGCAGCTGCGATGTCCTGTTCTCCAAGCGTCTCAGATAACACGCCATCACTCGAGGAGGCCGCTGATTTATCGAGCCACTTTTACTGTGTTTACTACTGTGTTTCAACCTCTACCGGGTGCCCTAATTAAAATGTACTGATAAATCCTTATCTGACGAAGGAGACTTATTCCCTGACAATATTTTAACAAGTTGTTGTATTTTTCCTTCGACTGTTAGAATCAGAACAGATGCATGATGTGATGAGTGAATCACTCGTCTGAGTTGGTTCTATTCACTGAATATGATTTGTGCGGAGTGGTTTTTCATTCAGTAAAACATAAATCATTTACTTAACAACACTGAACTAAATGAGCGCTGAAATAAGAGGTCATGTACGTATTTTTCATGTAGCCTACTACTGTCTGCCAGCGATTAAAAAATTAAACAAATGTTGTGACGGAATTTGTGAAGCAGGTAAAAACAGAGTAGGCCTACTGTAGGGTACACTTTTTTTGCTTAATGTGGTCTGTACTCTGCAACTTCCTTTATTTCTGTTTATAGTTATCCTACGTCTGTTTATGAACTCATTGCATGCACTTTTATTGGCATATCCCAGTTTAAGGGTAGGCCCTGTATGTACACATGTGCATTATTATTTCCTTTTCTTTTTTTTTTCTTCAAGTCAAGTTTACAGTAGACACAATATTCTTTAAAAATAACAAAGCCTTGTTACACAGTTGTGACATTATGTAGGAAAAAAAGATACCTTTTTTCCTGTTAGGTGTTTATTGTTTGACTGCGTCGACCACAACTTCAACTAGGGGAAAGCAGTACTTTAGGGTAAAAAAGGAAAGACTGTGTCCATTGCCACTGAGTGATATACAGTATGTTCTCCTGGAAAGGCAATGCCCTTTAATCTGTGTGCATTCTTGTGGTTGCTCAGATATTGGATTTACACCAGCATTTAGTCTGTGCTACAGTAGTTATGTAATAGTCAGCCTCTTAGTAGTAATTAAAAGATGTAGTAAGTGTTCTGTTTATTATAATCATTTGTAAGGGATTTACATTTCTGCTTCAGGGGACAAAAGCACAAAATCACATTTATTACAGTACGTCTCACGTGTAACATTATTATATTCATTTTTTTTTCTTTGGCATTTAAGATAAAAAATGACCAAATGTCACTGACAACACATTGATAAAAACAAGTTGAATAATTATGGAAATATTTCATAATACACACATTTTCATAAAAAAAAAAAAAAAAAAACTGTAGACAGCACTTAATACAGCATTAAAAAAACTGAAACTTGAAAAACAATTTTGTAATATTCAAGGAGTAAATTAATTGTATAAAGTACATTTGATATATTTTTTGACAAATAGTAACAACATGGTGGGGATTAATAAGACTAGGGCGCACTAATAAGTGCATTGCAAGACACAAAGAAAGTGCAGCCAATCAAAAATGTCATTCATTAAGCTTTTTGCTTCACAAGATGTGAACTGATGGACTGGACTACTTGTGGATTATTGTGATGTTTGGACTCTCATTCTGACGGCACCCATTCACTGCAGAAGATCCATTGGTGAGCAAGTGATGTAATGCTAAATTTCTGAAAATCTGTTCCCATGGAAAAACAAACTCATGGATGGCCTGAGGGTGAGTACATTTTCTAGCAATTTTCATGTTTGGGTGAACTATTCCTTTAAAGCGATCTGAACAAACTCACCACAAGGAATATGAGTGAAAACTATTTGAGGGTCAAAGAAAGGGTAAATAAATGGCTGGGACAAAAATTTTGGTGGAAACAAACAAAAGGCCTACAGTATATAGACCTCAGTGGGACAAAAATGTAATGATGGTCAATAATTACTTTCAGCAGCAGGGGGCATCAGCGATCTATAACCAACAAAGTGAGAGATGAGTTTTTCATAATCTTCATCTTCCTTTTACCAGACAAGCTCTAATACATTAAAACACGTTATAGCTTTACTATAATATCATTATCCAGTAACATGAATTATACTCATCCTTCTGAGGAAGTTTTAAGTTTTTTCTTTGTACCCTGTCGCTTCTAATCAGCTTCAGTGGTTCAGGTCTCTGAACTCATTCAAACACTTGCGTAATAATCATCATCTGGAATCAGAGATCCCGAAAATTACATGAACAAACAAGCTGTGATGACGATGTGGATGCGTGCTTCTCATAACCAATCGCTGGTCGATTGATGTTGCATGCATGCAGCTCTCAACATGTAAATGAATGACGCTGGCAGGATGAGCACAAGCACTGACAGCATTCAACAGTGACTTTCCGCTGCCGGTCAGATGCGTGCTCGAACTGGACAAGCTGTGTGAGTTTAACGGGAGGATATATTCAGTATAATAACATTCCTCGGGCTTCAAGAAAAGAAGTGGACAAAATAAAGGTATGTCATATATGGTGGTCTATTACAGTTTTAAAATGAAGTGTGAAAAGAAAGCTAAGAGTAGTATTAAAACCATATTAACTGAAGTATATTGCTGCAGTACTAAAGGTTCAACAGCATATTTACAGTAGCACTGCATATAATTAGTAGCTTATATGGCTGTTGTATTGATGAACATGTCTGCGACTTAATTCAATTTGGCACCTTTTTTAAGATTTTGTATATGTATTTGCCTTGATGGAGTTACATAATTAGTCTCACTTACAATCTATGAAACCTTCAAGTCATTCCGCTATAAGGTAGCTTTTTGTGTCCCTTAGATATATTAAAAAATTATTATTGTAACAATGAAAACTTCACTTTTAAATATGTGTTTTAATAGACATGTTCACCAAACACATTAGTAAAATCCTGTAACTTTATTTTTTCGCTGTTTTTTTGCTTAATGAAAATGTCTTTTGGTCTGTCAGCAATGAATATTACAATGAATATTAAAATAAAGCCACTGTTTTGTAATTATATATTTGTTAGATTATAGGTTTTATCAAAAAAGTGCCCCCAGGTTATGCATCAACACTGTTGCATCCTATCTAACTAACCTCTAATAATTATCACAACGATGTCCAATTTCATAAAAATAAATAAATAATAACTCTGACATAATGACAGTCATCCAAGGATTTGAACTCTTCAAGGATGATGGTTGTCAATAGGGAACAATTTGAAATATTCAGTCCTGTTACCACGGTTTTGTATAGTAAACAACTCATTAATAAAAGTGCCATGACACTTAATGTTTCACCCATGTCATGGAATGACCATAAAATCTAAATATGGTGTCATATTTCCCACAACATTCTCCACACCTCTTGGCTGTTGTATGTTAGGTCTAGTCTAATTTACCTTGATGCATGAGATCTAGAGTGTATTTGTGTGTACACATGAGTGTGTGTGTGTGTGTGTGTGTGTGCTTGTATCAATGCCCATAAGCAAGGGTGGAATTTACAAGAAATTACTTTGAAATAGTTATAATACAGTGCCAAAGGCCTCTGGTTGCCAGATGATTTTTGGATTGTAAGCACAGACGTCACCATACATGCCAAATCATGTCTAGGCCTTTTGTGAGTTCACTGAGAGCGACAGTTTTATGATTATTATTCTTGATAGATTACAGTCATGAAGGAAAAGAGAGGCTTTCAGGATTTAAAAAATTTCCTACTGCTGAACTGATCAAGGAACATTGTAATATACTTTATGGCATGTTTGTCTGTTTTAAAGGCAGCGAGCTGAGCTGCCTCAATATTCGCCCTAAGCAAAGCCCTAATTAAAGGACAGCGCTGAGTAAGAGATCTGTCAGTGTTGTTCTAATGACACCATAATATAGACATAAAACACACTGCATTCAACAGCCTCACCATTCTTTGAAAAATACCACTCAAACAATTAGACTCAGCATGCTCCTAATACCGCTTCTCTGGTAACATCTTTTCTAACACTCCACAGAAATCTGTTTAGTATTCTCTTTCACACTTTCTGCTTTTCATTTACTTCCCTTCTCATCTAAAAACTTTAAAATACAGTTATATAGCCTATAACAAACTTTAGGAAGAACATCTTGACAGTTCACCCAGAACTTGCCCATCACTGCAACAGTTTCCCCTTTTTCTCTACAGTTAATGACTTCTCTAATTTATGTCTGCCTTTTTTATAGTGTTGTTTTTAGCATTGTTTAGTGTTTAATTTGTATTACTATTGTAATATTTAATTTTTCAGTCATCTTAATTTTAGTTTTAGTAAAATATGTGCTTTTGTAATTTTTTTTTATTTTGTTTTGTGCAAAATATTTCTATTTAGCTTTCATTTCAGTTGTAGTAATTTTATTACTTCACCTTAAACATTTTAAGTTTGAAGTTTTTCATCTAATATTTATGTTTTATTTATTTCAGATTTATTTTAGTTAATTAAAACTATTTTTAGTTAATGATAACAACACTAGGCACTACAATTTGATCAATTTGGGTCTCATTGTCAAAATAACGTGAATAGTTTTAATAGGCCTTTGTACTATCCAGCCTTTAACTGTTGAATAATTGAACAGGATTTGTGAGTGTGCGTGAGCGTGGGTGTACTAGTGTGTCGGCTTATGTGTTCACAGTTTTATTATCCTTCAGCATTCGACTATGACTTCTGTCTGTTCAACAGACTGCAAACAGGGTCGAGTCCTTCAGACCACCATCAGCTGAATGAGTATGATGGAGGCCTGTTTCATTATTTTACCATGCTTCGTATTTGCATACCCACCTGCAGAAACCAGTGTTGTCCCTGTCACACTGCAGCCTGGAGCAAAGTTTAGGTGGCGTGTTTGGTTGTGTGCATGATGTTAAAACCACGACAGTCTGAATGGGAGACAGGAAGGGATTTTTTAGGGATCACGGACTGAACAAACATGCAAATGCTGCAACTGACTTGTTGGAGCACGAATTTAGATCAAAGTGTCTTTTTTTGTTCAAGGAATAGTTAGGCACAATGAAAATTATGTTGTTATTTACTCACCTGCTTCCACCCTGTGTTTTTCTTTTTCCATGAAACACAAAATTAGATGTTTTCTATACAAGAAAAGGTAAATGGTCATTTATACTGCCAAACTCTAACAAGGACAAAAAAGCTCCATAGTAGTCCCATATGACAAATAGTCTGAAGCCATACAAATATTTTTAGTACAAAAGTCATAGGGATCAAAACTGTAATTATTTTTATTGATAACTCATTGTTATTCATTTATAATATTCCCCTCATTTAATTCAGAAATGACATTTTCGATGCCAAATACCATTAATGTTTTAATCATGAAGATCAAAAAATGTAAAGATCTCCTTTTGTGATTCATGGAAGATTTTATGTTTATTCTGCAAGGTTGCATTAAATTAAACAAAAGTGACAAATTAGAATGAAAGCAGAAGGATCATGTGACACTGAAGACATTATTGCCACCACAGGAATAAAGTACATTTTAAATGTATTCAAATAGAAATAAGCTGCTTTTAAATAGTAAAATTTCACAATATAAATCTCTTTATTGTAATTTTTGATCAAATAAATGCAGTCTTGGTGAGCATAAGAGACTTTGAACACGTAATTTTAGTGACGCCAACTTTTAAACTGTAGTTTAGGCTCTATATAATTTAGATCTATATAATTTTTGGTTGCCACAGACACTCCTTCTCATTTGATTCATCTGTAGCCCTTTATATGTATACTAAGTAATTAAAAAAAATAGGATGCTGTGTAGTTTAGATCAATTTTAGGCTGATTTATGTGTTATTTTCCTGTTAGAATGACAGATATAATGAACAACCCAGAACACAGTCGAGAAGACTTCACTGTGAGTGACACCGGAGAACAAGGCGTTTCCTTTCAGGTTGGTATCTAATCTTTTCATTGGTCATTTCACCACCAGACTCCCATGTTGTTCAAACCCATAGAACTTTCTTGCATTTTCAAAGAATATCTTTTTCATATAAAGAAAGTGAATGAGAACTATCAGCTGCAACACACACACACACACACACAAGTCCATATGACCCTTTTGCTATATTCCAAGTCTTCCGAAGTCATACAGTAATTTTGTGTGACAAATAGACTGAAATTTAAGATGTTATTGGCTAAAATGTTGGCCTATCTATCATTCAAAGCTATTGTATTGACACTTTTTGGTGGTATTTTGTCACTTTCTGGCTTGACAGCCCTGGTCCACTTTCACTTTCTTTATATGAAAAAAAACAGCCAAGTTATTCTTCAAAAACCTCATACGGGTTTAGACCAAATGTGTGTGATGCCATATTTACAGTATTGGGCTGTACTGTTCCTTTTAAGTCAATAATCCTCACTGCCTCACAGATAAAATCTATCTTCTTCTATTTTCAGATTTTTCCAGACACACAGGAGCGCCATCCCAAGGTGTTCAAGCGCCTGCCTTCCATTGTAGTGGAGCCCACAGAGGGAGAGGTGGAGAGCGGAGAGTTACGTTGGCCCCCAGATGACCTAAGAAGCACAGACCCTTCCAGCCAAACACACACACTGATGTCCGCTTCACAAACCCAGATATCACACAGCCAGAGTGCAGGTGTGTAAGAGAATAATTCAGGAAAATGCATGTTTCTCTCTCATTATTGTTATAAACATTGAGCCACAGTACAGTGTGCAACGATCTAAAGAGGAACATCTGAATATATGCTGCCTGAAGTCTGCTTATATGTGTTTCAGTTTAGAGAAGTACATTTATAAATGACTTGCATGCATTTCCCCCCCTCAGATGAAGACAAGTGCAGCAGCCTGGAAACATCAGGGGCAGCTGAGCGTGACTGAAATGTAATAAATACGTTGTCATTATCTGCCATTATCAAAAGTGTTGGTTCTCACAAAATTTTCACACTTACAAAGACACAAATACTGACAAGCAACACAAGCAGCCAATCTTTCAGGCAAGTGTGAATAAGATCAGAGCTCACAATGCTATATTCAGCACTCATTCATGGCTTTAAAAAGACTTTTTAAAGTACTTTATAAGATCAAACTCTTGATACATTTTATCTGTGGAAAGTGGCTTTAACAATCTTACATTACCTTCAGACTTGAAGGCCTAGTTTGTCTTTCCTGATGTAGAAATTCTGCTGCATCAATGTACAGTATCCTCTACATCTGTGTCTGAGAATATAATGAAAATGTGTAGAATTTGGATGACACATCAAAAATGAATTGTATGAGCACCCTTCATTTGAAAAATATGAATGTACAGAATATTGTTCAATATAAATATATAAAAAAACAACTGGGTCTCAAGTAAGCAATGTACAGTCAGTCAGCCAGTATTGCTCTATTATTTAGCTTTATTGACCAGCTGATTGTATTTATTCACCTGATACATGGCTACTTATCAAATAAATGTAAAATGTTCAATTAATTTAATGTGTGAGATGTAAAAATCACAAAGTGATACGGCAATGTGGGGAACTGATTGCCAGGTCCACTGGTCAGTTTTACTGTTTAACGGTAAATATACATAAATATTAGACCACAGAAAGCCAAACTGCAGCGTTCTCTGGTAAAATATTTATGTATACTGTTTATGTATTTTGACCAAACAGAATCAAGTATTCCAGAGAGCCATGTAATGAGCATACACAATGGTTTTGGCCGCTTTGATGATCCATGTCAAATCTAGAAAGAGATGTATTGATTTGTTATTATGCCCTCCACTTTGATGTATCCCAGAAGCCCATGAAGTCATATTCTAAAAAGATTGCAGTGACCACTCTGAATCTCGCATACATGTGAAAATTATTCATTACACGCTCTGCGGCTGAAAACTTTATGCGAGGAGACTCCATCCTCTCTCCACACCATCTGGCTGAGGCTTGTGAGGAATCACTGCTACTGAACTTCAAACATGTCTGCCTGTCAATCAGCCTGAGGACAAGGACTTCCTTATATCTCCAAGCCCTGTCTGACTTTCTGCAGACTTGAAATTATTAGAGGCATTTGTGCACATACACAATATTTTCAAAGCACATCTTCTGGAGCTAGAGTCCCACACTGGACTACAGACAGAGACTGCCTATTAGCTTAATTCAACCTCTGGCTATAATTAGTTGTGACAAGCATTGTGTACTATTGCTATTTTCTTTCTTAGGGTTAGGAATTTAAACAGACACTTATCCTTGAGTATTGTAGAACTTGTTTGAGCCATACAACAGGCATGAACGATACATCAAATCATGCTGGAAAATACTAGAAAGTCCAACTCCCATATTGTGACTGCGAGTATTGCACATACAGGCATAAGTCACTTCAATTTTCATGTGCATTTTCATATAATATCTAACTGTTCAGATATTGTAGTAATATTGATCTGATTATTAAACCACTTCACAACATACATTGCCCTCCTAAATTCCCATAGTGAAACTGCCTTGATGTGTATCTATGTTGTTTATAATCTATATTTTGAAATCACATTTTGTCTACTATAATATTTTCATAATCTCATAACTAAAGGCTTGTGTTCGCCTTAAAAACACTATCATTTGAGGTGTCTCCATCAGGATTTTTAAAATCTTTTTATTGGCATGCATTGACAGTTGTGACTTTTGGTCCGTTTTAATGAATAACCGGAAATTAACCAGCAGATACATCTTCTGGAAAACCCTGATCAGAATTTTATTTCATTTTATTTTAAAGATTTCTATTTAAGATTGTACCCAACTGCCTTCATTTCATCATCAAATTTGTTGTAAAAATTAATTGATATTTTGATATTACACTTGCTCTTAATATGTACTCATTTTTGTTTGTTCATTTGTTTGGTAAGTTTAAATAAAGATTAATATTAGATAACTTTAGAGTTTGTGTTCTTCATTCTTTAAAGTTGTTCTCCTTTGTTTAATCTATTCATATTTACACCATTTAGCTCAGAGGATTGTTTTCTTAGAAACTATTATTGCATCGTTTATAATCCCACACAGCGAGTTCTTTCTTCTGCTCAATATCCCCATTATTCCCAAAATGGCAAGAAGTAATGGAGCATTTTCATTTGATTCTGTCAATCACAACACAAGGACACAACACAACATCTTCCACCAGCCCAACTTCACCTCCATTATTTGAATTATCTATCATTACTTAATTATGTAGTCTGGTGGGAACTAAGAACTACAATCAGGTTGTAGTTGTAAATAAAACAAAAGATTATTGGAGTACTGTATGTTCTGCAAGAAAAATACTATTTTGCTCTTTCTGAATCCAATGTAAAAACACAACACAGAGACAAGGCACTTTAGAAGGCTCTGGTATTTTAAGTGAAATCACAATCATTCCAGAAATAAGATGATTATGAATGAGTGATTTCAGAATGAGACTGACCATAGTGTCCTTGTGTATAAGAGTATTGAGTCCTAAAGATAAAGAGGGCATGAAGAGATTACGTCGCCCATGGAGCTCGAAGACCTTTCTGTGATTAACATGACCCTGATGACTCGAGTTCAGTCTGCTGCATGTGACGGCCATTGTCTCCCCACCGATCCAGAAATCCCACGACAACATGCACTCTACTTTCACTGATTACATCTGGCACTTCAGTACTAAAGGAATAGTTTACTCAAAAATTTGTTGAAAATCCACTCACCCTCGGGCCATCCAAGATGTATATGAGTTTGTTTGTTCATCAGAACAGATTTGGAGAAATGCTGTATTACATTACTTGCTCACCAATGGATCCTCTGCAGTGAATGAGTGCCGCCAGAATGAGATCACAATAACACAATAATCCACAAGTAATCCATACAACTCCAGTCCATCAGTTAACATCATATGAAGTGAAAAACTTTGTAATAAAAAAATGTGTGTTTGTAATTAAAAAAAAAAACTGAGTGTCTATTTACACTGAGTGCAAATAGGCCGTCTTGTTGGCAAAGGCTATTTACACTAACTCCGCCCACTAACGTTTGATTGAGTTACTCAACACTAATAAAAGATGCCAACTTAATATCGGTTACAGAGGCGCAGGTGGTAGACGCATGCTTTTTGTCGCGAGCGACCCGAGTTCGAGCCCGCCTTTTGCCGAACTTTTTTTTCATCTCATATTGCATCAAAAAGGCATTTTTTAAATAAAAATGAAGGAAATAATCAAAAAGTTGAAAATAAGTGTATCGGGTATGGTTAGGGTAGTTATAGGGAGGGCTTTATTGTCCCAATAAGGTGGAATGCATTTAATAATTTGAATTAAAATTATAATTTACACTCAATACGTCATTATTGCGTACTGTTTTATAATGTACTACAATACTGAGGTGCAGATAATTGCCACTATTTGCAATAAGTAGTATAAATAGCAGAAAATCTTGCTATTTTAAGATAGTGTAAATAGAATCTATAGCTATTTGCACTTAGTGTAAATAGCATCTAAAGCTATTTAGATGCTGCCTAAAAAAAAAAAACTTTACTTTAAACCATCACTTCTGGCCAAAATACAAGTCCATAATCCATAATAATTCTTCTTCCAATGGAAATGCCCATCCCTTGTTGTCCTCTCACATCAAAATCCACAGACATATTTGTTTAGAACTGTTTTGGACTGTTTTTTGCAAGACGACTATTTAAC
This sequence comes from Tor tambroides, assembly GCA_021397915.2. Classification (NCBI taxonomy): domain Eukaryota; kingdom Metazoa; phylum Chordata; class Actinopteri; order Cypriniformes; family Cyprinidae; genus Tor; species Tor tambroides. The sequence continues at coordinate 5,328 of JAFVLL020023315.1, read as the reverse complement.
TGGAGAAAGCAATATTATGTATTGAGGACTCTATTTTAGACAGAAACAACGGTTTGAAGTTAAAAACATTTTTATGATGAGTTCATTACAAACAGCTTTTCAGGTTCACAAGATGTTAACTGATGGACTGCAGTTGTGTGGATTACTTGTGGATTATTGCGATGTTTTTATCAGCTGTTTGGACTCTCAATCTGACGGCACCCATTCACTGCAGAGGATCCATTGGTAAGCAAGTGATGCAATGCTACATTTCTCCAAATCTATTCCAATGAACAAACAAGCTTAGTAAATACTAAGCAAATTTAAAATTTTGGTTGAACTATTCCTTTAATGTCACTGTCACATCACTATGCCAAGTACCTTAACATGAAATTCAACCTGTTTATTTTATGAATTCAAGCCCTGAATAAAGGGACTCTACTGAAACACGAGTACACTATTTCCAGATTTGCATTGCCTGTCCTCAGTTAATGTCATTGTTTTCCTTTTTATCTCTTTTCCACTTCAGTCAAAACCCCTCTGTGCTTGCGCTGGGTAACTATGGAGATGGTTCAGTGTAGGGGTTTGGTTACATCAGACACGGATAGTGGCACTTGACCTAGTTCAGCTGGAGCCTGATTAGCAACACAGCTATCAGCTGCATGCTCCTCATCATTATCATCATCAGAGCTGCAGTCCAAATCTTACATATTTGTTACCATTTGGTGAGATGTAATCTATTTTACTCTTTTATATTCTATAAAGGGTATAAATGCATCAAATCTCTGCTCAGAGGTGTGCCGCTCATTCAACAGTCTGCTGCACCGAACGGTGCTCTAGTAAAGTTTCTCTCTGTAGTTAAAGGAAGAGATTCGCTTTTATCTTCCCCTCACTTTGTCTCTGTTGGCTTCAAACAGCTAATTTCAAATACAGCCAGGTGAGACAGTAAAGAGGAAACACTTCCATCTACACACATGCACAAACATGCGTGCAAACATACACATATTGAATATCCCCCTGCAGCCAACAGAATTAAAGGAGCAAGTCACCCAAAAATAAAAAAATTGTCATCATTTTTTCACCCTCAATTTGTTCCCGACTACACTGTAAACTATTTGTAATTTTTACAGAAAAAACTGACCATCCCGTGATAGCCAAAACATTGTCACCATATGTTTCATGGTGAATTTAACAGTCAGAAATTTAAGTTGTTATTCACTAATAATCATTATCAATCAGATCAGTCTGATTCATGATTGAATCATGTATACTGGAATTGTGTATATTATCCAATTCAGTGAAAAGGCCTGACTCATTAGTTATCGAATCAGACATTACGACATCTCTCATGAAATCAATATGGAGCGCAAGAGCAGACAGTATTTTCATTTGTGAACTATGAAAAATTGGTGAACTATCCCTTTAAATACACTTTTAATAGGTCAGTATGTTGCATTAATATGACTAAAAATAACATTCAATCATGAGCATTCTTATTAAATTGGATTAATTTTTATTTAACACCCTCTCATGAGCGTTGAATACTGTGTCCATGTAGTCTTTGTGTTTTAGACCACAGAAAATAGTTGTTTTTCTTTTATGTTCTCCGTCTCACTTTTGTTTGTCCATCTCTTTCTTTCTATATACTAAAGTTGTTTTTTCTTCTCGATTAACCTCTTGGCCGACCTGCTAAATGTCATCTCAATCAAATACCTACTAACGCCATCCATTAATTGTTGACGCATGCTGTTAAAGATGGTTATGTGTGTGCGTGTGCATATTTCCTTTCTGTGCTAGCATCCTTTTCAATCAAGAATGCATGCGTGTGTAGCATGTTTTATTAAGTCTGAATCTACTTAAGTAGACTCATACATATAGCACAGAATAGGTTTATTTTCATTTGAAAAGGAAAGGCTTTTCCTGTTGTTCATCTTTTAAAAGAGAAATATTTATGAAAAAATATATTCAGTCTGTTGGGAGATGAATGAATACAAAACAAGAGAAATTGATTCTAAAGTAAGGATGACACTTGCACAATCCCGTTACGGGAAGCTCTTCATTTGCGGGCATGTATCTGCATGTAAGTGTGTGTCTATGAGCATCTCAGGGAATCGTGATGATGCATTATGAGTATATTGGCTGAAGTCATTTGGACAGGAAGTGAAGCTAAATATGGTTAAACAACACACTGTCAGGATTATGTTCTGTTTTGGTTTAGTTTGAGTGTTCTTGTTCCTGTCTTTAGTTTGACCTAGTTTCCTGATTCCAATACACAAGCACTATACAGTGTCCATGGGACCTGAATGTATAACATCTAGTATATTAATATTAATGTGCAGTATCTTAATAATAATATAATCATTTTAAAAGCTTGTGAATTTATGTAGCTGATGAAAATCCCTTAAATTACCACATATATTTCAAATCATTTGAAGCATGTCTTTATTTTTAAATGATCACTCCATTTGAGCATGTTTGTGTGTTGGTGTGTATCGCTTTTAAAAATTTGTATTAGTAGTAGGGATTTTTTTAAACATTCTTTCTGCAGGTTACATCATAACGCCATTAGGTGATGAAAAGTTGCTGTCTTTAGGAGTGAATCCTACATTCAAATGATTTGTTCAAACCCTCTGATTCATTCAGGAACAAACAAGTGACTGGTTTATGAGTGAATTGCTGAATCATTCACTCAGCCAATTAGTTAAAAACACTGGTTCATTCAGAAATGAAAAACTGCTACCTGTGTTGCACAGCTTCTGCTTTGAATTTTTTTGGAGCAAAAACAAAGTAACTTGCAATATTCAGTAAGTTACTCTAAATTAGCTTATTGTTATTTACTATATAACTCATAATATTAATATATAATAATATAAATATATATTACACAATTAAATAGAAATTACACAATTATGGGCCAGTTCTACTAACAGCTTGCACCAGCGCAAACCATCTTTTGGCATTAAAATAGTATGGTCAGGATTTACTAAAGACATGCAGTGAAGAATTAGCGCTGAAAAGGTGTGGACACAGTTATTTTTGCGCCTGACCTTATTGAATATGCATTCGTAGGAGTTTCCCTTTAAGATGCAAAATTTATGGGAGGAGAGTATTCAAATGAATCACGCAACGAGATTTACTAACGTTTGCACTCATCAAATTACTGGTATTTGTGCCATTATTTAACGCCCCAAAAAAGCATGACTTAAACTGTTTTGCACTTGAAATGGCTGAAATTGTTGTTGCAAGGAGAGGTACCGCAGAGAACAGAGAGCGCGTGGTAGAAGAGAGAGGATTTTTTCCGCACATATTAATTTATTTGGAATGCCAGAAGAACACATTATCCAAACATATCGTTTGCCAAGCCATGTTATTTTTAATTTGCTTCAGGAAATAAAGGACAACTTGGAACCTTCAACTAGGAGTCACGCAATACCAGGTCTATCAAAACTTCTTGCAACCTTTCATTTTTGGCCTCCGATTCTTTTCAACGTACTGTGGCTTCTTTATTTCTTTATTCTTTATTTGTGACTACGCTAATCTGCGCTGCGCTTGGTATATTGCATTGGTCGATATGTAAATGAGATGTTGTGTCTGTGTACTTTAATTTGCGCGTTGTTAGTAAATCACCCGCAGAAATTTCCACGCCCATTGGCGCTGTTTTGGAATTGCACTCTTGTGCTAATTTCCCCTGATTAGTAAAACTTTAGGGCTTTAGGGCTAAAGCTATTAGAATATAGTAATGGTGTGGAAATGGTTCAGCAATCGATCTCTCATTAGTAGAATTGGAAAGTCAGATTCATTTTATTTAATTAGTTTTATTCTGACATTTCTTGTAAAGGAACAGATTTCTAACAAGTTTTGAGTTTTGGGTACATATTTATTTTTAGTATAAATGTATCTTTTCTGCGGTCACACAAATAGGCATACATATATCCTGTAGCAAATCTAGACAGGTGGAGCTGGGGGAGGTGGAGGGTTTCAGAGGAACTCTGATAGCATGCTTCAAAACCAGCTTACTATGAACATAGGACCAGACTACTGAAATATTTAACAGGCAATATCATTGACTGCAGAAGCAGCAGATTCAGCAGCTTGTGTCATGTAGTAAATGATGTGATTGCTAGCAGATTACATATAAATGACCTATCAGTCTGCGCAGCTAGAGTTTCAGTACTCATGATCATTTGATATTGCTATATATGTATATTTGACCATCATAAACTTTAAAATCAGAAAACAGCACATTTTCCTTCCTCTACATTGATTTAACCAAACTCTGTTTTGGTTTCTGTATCTTTTGGAAAAATTAGGGTTTATATGTGGATCAGTGACATGACACTGACACTGAATAGACAGTTTCCTAAACGTCATCCTTTTGATGATCTCGTGACCTCAGTGCACACTGATTAGTTTCCCACCTCTCTGTTTTCTCTCACTGTGTGACTGGAAGTGTATTCCTACGCGTATGCTTATTTGTGTAGTCTATACCGCCTACTCAGGCAGGTTTGGCTCAGGTGACAGATGGATCATGAAGAGCTTGTCACTTGTCTGTCAGTGCTTGTTTGTGAAGACAGCATTCATGCGAACTCTATTATAAGCATTTCGGTGAACTGAGGGTGAGGCTTAGGTCAGCTTACACAATGACATAAAGATCAGCAGGGTCAGCCCATTTGCTGCCATATAAAATGTGAAACCTGTCCTTGTTAATTCATTTTCATTTAGGGAACACAGAAGCATATTCAACAGCCAAACAACATTTATATTTTTGCATCAAAGGGATCCAGTTAGACAGCATAGAAAAACTCAGCTCAGAAGATGCTGCCTCTGGGTATCTGAATGGAAAGTAAGTCATGAAGTGTAAATCTGCCTGCTTTGGATCAATCTAGGTCAATTCGTCTTCTCGTGTTATTATTGATTTTTAAAACTACACTATCAAGATGAAACTGAATCAAATGAGACGCATTGGGACTTGAGGGCTACACTTCTGCCTTTGTTACCAATTCTGTTTGTTCTTACCCATAATGCAGTTCAGCTCTCAATGGTGACTCTCAATCACGATCTTTCTCTCTGACAGCACAGGGAGCGACACAAGCTTGGTTTTGATTTCATCCCCAGACACAAGCACATTTGAGGAATAGAGCACATCTCTGATGGAGGGAGAAAGAAGGAGAGAAAGGTTGTTTCAGGGTCAACAAATGCAAGATTACATGCAAGAAACCAATTTCATTCATCCCTGTTCATGTCAGTCGTGGTTGTTTGCAAAGTTGTGCTCATTTCACTTCAGTCCTTTGTTTTGCGTCTGGCTGTAGACCTATTATGTATGCAAAGCTGTACATTTGCATCAACAAA
>JAFVLL020023314.1:30444-48299 GCA_021397915.2 Tor tambroides | reverse complement strand
CCAAATATTGTCCGATCCTAACAAACCATACATCAATGGAAAGCTTATTTATTCAGCTTTCAGATGATGCATAAATCTCAATTTTGGAAAATTGATCCTTATGACTGGTTTTGTGGTCCAGGGTCACATATTTTGTTTAATTAGTTATAGTTAAGTTAGTTAAAGTTTTGAATCATCACATTTATACACTGCATTTATTTATATATTTTAGTCTCACAACAATGCTAACGTCGTTAGCTGCATATATAGACATCACAACCCATTTTATTTAATTATTGCATTAAAATTAACTTGTCAAAAATTAAATTACTGTTACATATAAGCAAGTAAGGTAAAGATTTTATAAAGAATATATTAGCCTAAAACAATGACTTAACGGCTATTTGACTGTTACTGTTAACCAACAGCTAATGTTGGTGAGAGACAAGTCATATTCGACTAAAATTCTCTCCAGTTTTCACAATAACTGTTTCCTCTCAGGTTTTCCACAGAAATTATGTTTTTAACTAATATTTTCTTTGTTTTAGTGGATTTTTGTTGAAGGAAGTCAACCTGATGTTCATGCCAATAGGCCAGTAATTTCAGTACCATCAAATTACACATTTATATATCTTCAGAATTTGCTATTTAAAATGTGTAATTAAATGTAAGTGAAAATTAAAAAATACATTGAAGATAAAATGTGTTTCTTTTCACCAATATGCTCTTTATGACGTAAGATACAGCGCGCGCCTCTGCATATGCGCGCGAAATTGAGAGTATAACGTCTGACAGGACAGGAAAGTTCGTTTTTCTGAGGTAAGAGACTTTTTTACTTCGCAATGAGCTACGAAAATAAGGTTATAATAATGACACTTACATAAACGTGAACTGTAAACATAAAGTTAAGTCGTTTTAGAAAAACGGTGTTCACACCAGAGCCATATAATGATAAAGAGGAAGATATCGTTGGTTGGAATCAATTTCAAAGCGATTTTATTAACAGCTAATGAACGATAAACGTTGACAGTTAATCAAAATCCATCTAACTTTAAGGATAAACGGTTCCTTTGGTATGAATGCTAGCAGTCATTATGGTTCTTGTTGTTAGCGGAGCCTAATTGTACATTTCTTACTCTAAAAAAGTTTTAAAACAGCATTTATTGTTCAAAAAGTTTCTGTCTCTGTTAAGATGGATGTTTTTAATTGTGTAATTTTCCTTTTCTTTTTCTTTTTTGAATCTCTCTTTTATTGAAGGGTATCTGTCTTTAACCGCTTGGGGGCGACAAAACATTAAGTTTCAAAAATTCATGGCTTGAGTTTTCTTTTTGTCTGCTTGACCACAACATTATATAAAGCAGATACGAACTATAGACAAGTTAACAATGATAAAATATCAGTGGTGAATAATTATAAAACAAGAAAAATAAACACATTTGTAATGCTTTGGAATTATAATTTTAAGAATAGGCCTATGCATAAACTTCTCACTTCATGAATGTAAAACATACTTAAAGTAATATTTCTTGATACCTAAAAACACATCACTCTCAAATGATGATTTTCACATTTTGGGTGGTCAGTTCTTTCTCAAACTTGATTTGTGTGCACTGTTATATCAAACATTCCCTAGAAACTCTGTAAATGACAGGTTTTGTGCTGGAGAAATTGCAGGTATTGTCCATTTTGTTTAATGTCAGGTCATTCATGGGTTGGTTTGAGAGTTTTATCTAAGATTGAAGTAAAACAGAAGACTTAAAATATAAAACTACAATTTGAATAAATTCTAGAACCCTCCGATCTAGAATAACATCCCAGAACTCATAATAAACCAATTATCAGGTCTAAAGGATAGCTACTGTGATGGTTTACCTTGAGGTTTAAGTGGGAATCTTGTTCGTGCACCTTCTTGACCTGCGGTTACACCAGTGCCACACCTGGTTCCTCGAGGCCTAAAACTGACATTTGAGGTGAGCAATTCCTGGAATGTTGCATCTGAGGGTCACGAGATTTGAGCGAGATTTGACCTTACATGCTCATTCTAATGGGAGTTTCTCCTCTGCACTGAAATTACTCAATAATTCTGCCTTTGTGTTCCACAGAAGAAAGTCATACGGGTTTGGATCCACATGAGGGGGAGTAAATGAAGACAGATTGATGTTAACATAGAGGCCTGTCAGATTAAAATCTGCTCTGTATTGTGGATGTGTTTAAAACAGTGACATAAGACTCTGAAAAGGGCTTCATTTGTGTCTGTTATTCACATACGGAGGATCTGTTAAACACGGCAGCCAAGAGCGCTCCAGTAAAACCAACTTTTATGGGTGTTTTGCGGTCTTAGCCGAGTGACTCAGAGGACATCAGGGGCGAAAAATAACAAGGCCGTGAATTTGTGGTCTATGAGAACACAGCAATTCTCACTCAAGATGTTTTAAAACAAGCCACTGACTTCATTAAACCATCTTAACCAGCCAAACACACAATATACAGGTTACACATGGTACTTTTAATACTTTAAAATGAGACATACTCATTCTAGAGAGTATTTGATTGGACAAACATTTGGATGCAGCAATATGTTTAGGGAAAAAATCATCAATATTTTAGTCTGTTTTCTACCAGGCCTCTAAAGGGACATGATGATGGTTAAAAAAAGAACTGAAGTAGAATGCAAATTTATTCAGGGGAATGCAATAATTTTGCGAGAGAACACAAGTTTTTTGGGGAACACAATAGTTTTACGAGAAAACACAAATGTTTTGCGAGCGAACGCAAAGTTTCTTGGGGGAATACAAATGTTTTACAAGTGAGCGCAATCGATTTTTGAGAAAACACAAATGTTTTGCAAGCAAAAGCAAAGTTTCTCTGGGGAACGCAACTGTTTTGAGCGAGAATGGCAAGTTTTTGGGAACACCAAAGTTTTACAAGCAAATGCAAAATTTCATGCGGGAATGCAATATTTTTGCAAGTGATCGCAAAGTTTCTTGTGGTGAATGCTATTGTTCATTCATCATTTTGCAAGAAAACTCAAATGTTTTGTGAGAGCGCAAATGTTTTGCGAGCGAATGTAAAGTTTCTCAGGGAACGCAAATGTTTGAATGCAATCGATTTGCGAGAGAACACCAGGTTTATCTGGGGAATGCCATGGTTTTACATGCAAATGCAAAGTTTCACACGGGATGCAATACTTTTGCAAGAGAATGCAAATCTTTTGAGAGGGAACGCAGTTTTTTGGAGGGATGCAATACTTTTGCGAGTGAACGCAAAATTTCTTGGAGCAACGCAACATATTTACGAGAGAATGCAAATGTTTTGCGAGCCAATGTTAAGTTTCTCACTGGAACACAGTACTTAGCGAATGCCAATTTTCTTGGGGGAATGCAGTACTTTTGTAAAGGAATGCAAATGTCTTAGGGCAAATGCAAAGTTTCTCGGAGGAACACGATAGTTTTGCGCAGGACTGCAAATGTTTTGCGAACAAAACATTTGTTCGCAAAACAAGTTGTTTTGTGAGTGAATACAGAGTTTCTCGGGGAACTCAAATGTTTTGCAAGAGAACGCCAGTTTCTTTGTTTCTTTGGGGAATGCAAGCACTTTACAAAAAAACGAATGTTTTGCATGAGAACGCCAAGTTTCTCTGGGGAACGTGATACTTTTGCGAAAGAACGCAAAAGCATTTTAAATAAAATTCTTCCTCCCAACTCATATTTTTTTTCCATCACCATGTCCTCTTATTGGCTCCGTAGTGTTTCTATTAAAAAAAGACTGTAAATTTTAGAACCGTATATCTGCTTTTAGTCAAATTCCAAAAATTCTCTATCCAGACTGTTAAGAGAGAAAATCCCTTCTGCGTGGCTGAATATATATAACGCTCCTGACAGTCGTGATCTCCAGAGTGCTCATACTTTCAGCACGTTCCCCGAAGGCCTCCATGACTCCAGCCCGACATGAAGCTCAAAGCTCTCACAATTATTAAGACACGGTCACCTTGCCACCATCTGTCCTCTCAGTCGGAATGAATATGGCAAATCCTGGAACGACCCTGTTAGGAAGCCGGACACATGTGGATTCCAGAATAGGACATTGTAGAATGTGGATTCCAGAATAGGACATTCTTAAAGGGGCAGTTCACAAAAAAATTAAAGTTCTGTCATCATTTACTCACCCATTCAAACCCAACAGACTCAGATTTAAAGTAAGTTGTTATTCTTTGATCATTTCCATCTGTCAGTGCTGTCAAATCTACTTTTATGATATATTGTGGTGCTTTTTATGAAGCTTAGCAGTATAAATTAACACCCACTTTGAATAGAAATCAGAAGTTTATTATTAACATTCCCTTTTGTGCTTCATCGAAGAAGGACTTGAAAACAACATGAGGGTGAACAGATGATGACAAAATTTGGATTTTTTCCTTTAAACTGGTTTCTTACACTGCCTGTCTGTTGGCCGTGATCCAGTTGACCCTGCAGGAGCTACTCACCTCTGGATCAGAGTAAATCTCCTCCACCTTTCTGCTGAAGTGCAGCTCTAAGACAAACACTGCGTTTATTTTCCTAAGGTGGATCCAGAGAAAAGATGCCTCGAGTGTTCTTAAACAAAACACAGAGCTCAGATTCGCTCTGGAATGATATTTCAGAAGCACCTCAGCTGCTCTGGAGCTTTTAATAAAACAAATATTTAATAACGCCGTGAGTTTGTGACAAGAGAAGCTAATATATAAAAGCCAGAACTTCAGGTCTAGGTTTGTTCAGTTTGCACACTTGTATGGCCTGATTCACTGACGTTTGCTAATCTGTTCCACAATAAGACTTTTGTTTTGACAGGTTAGAATAGAAATGTGTGGGTGGTTGCTAGGATTGCTATGTGGTTGCTAAGATGTTCTGAGTGTTTTTAGTCTGTTACTGTGCAGTTTGTTGTGGGTGGTTGCTAGGACATTGCTATATGGTTGCTAAGATGTTCTGAGTGTTTCTTTAGTCTGTTGCTATGCAGTTTGTTGTGGGTGGTTGCTAGGGCATTGCTATATGGTTGCTAAGATGTTTTGAGTGTTGTTTAGTCTGTTGCTATGCAGTTTTTTGTGGGTGGTTGCTAGGGCATTGCTATATGATTGCTAAGTGTTCTGAGTGTTTTAGTCTGTGTCTAAGCTGTTTGTTGTGCGTAGTTGCTAGGGCATTGCTATGTGGATGCTAAGATGTTCTGAGTGTTTTTTAGTCTGTTGCTATGGAGTTTGTTGTGGGTGGTTGCTAGGGCATTGCTATGTGGATGCTAAGATGTTCCGAGTGTTTTAGTCTGTTGCTATGCAGTTTGTTGTGGGTGGTTGCTAGGGCATTGCTATATGGTTGCTAAGTGTTCTGAGTGTTTTAGTCTGTGTCTAAGCTGTTTGTTGTGCGTAGTTGCTAGGGCATTGCTATGTGGATGCTAAGATGTTCCGAGTGTTTTAGTCTGTTGCTATGCAGTTTGTTGTGGGTGGTTGCTAGGGCATTGCTATATGGTTGCTAAGTGTTCTGAGTGTTTTAGTCTGTGTCTAAGCTGTTTGTTGTGCGTAGTTGCTAGGGCATTGCTATGTGGATGCTAAGATGTTCTGAGTGTTTTTTAGTCTGTTGCTATGGAGTTTGTTGTGGGTGGTTATTAGGGTATTGCGATATGGTTGCTAAGATGTTTTGAGTGTTTTTTAGTCTGTTGCTATGCAGTTTGTTGTGGGTGGTTGCTAGGGCATTGCTATGTGGATGCTAAGCTGTTCCGAGTGTTTTAGTCTGTTGCTATGCAGTTTGTTGTGGGTGGTTGCTAGGGCATTGCTATGTGGATGCTAAGATATCCTGAGTGTTTTTAGTCTGTTGCTATGCAGTTTGTTGTGGGTGGTTGCTAGGGCATTGCTATATGGTTGCTAAGATGTTTTTTTTGTTTTTTAGTCTGTTGCTATGCAGTTCGTTGTGGGTGGTTGCTGGGATTGCTAAATGGTTGCTAAGATGTTCTGGTTGTTTTTTTAGTCTGTTGCTATGCAGTTTGTTGTGGGTGGATCCTAGGGCATTGCTATATGTTTGCTAAGTTTTTTGAGTGTTTTGGTCTGTTGCTAAGCAGTTTGTTGTGCGTAGTTGCTAGGGCATTGCTACATGGTTGCTAAGATGTTCTGGGTGTTTTTTTTAGTCTGTTGCTATACAGTTTCTTGGATGGTGTGGGTGGTTGCTAGGGCATTGCTATAGGATTTGCTATATGGTAAAATTATTCATTTATTTTTTTACTATGTAACACCACTAAACTAAAACTTTTTTTTTTTTTACTTGAACTGTCTTGATCATGAAGTCTAGACTGTAATTTGGCTTTTTAATAAGTTATGTACCATGTTTTCCTGTATAAACCGTGAAATGAAAACATCATTCTCTAAGGAAACACTGGTTTTATTGCAGATCATTAAGGCTTAAAATAGAACCGAGTTTCTAGTTAAATTAAAAGAGCAAATGTGCTGTAACTCTCCCCCGGTGAATATTAGCTTAATGTTTTGTCTCTTACTCCTGATAAAACTTTAGTGTGATTTAACCATCAGCCGTGGAAATAAAGAGCAGCTAATCTTAGCGTCTCAGTCAAGTAACTGTTTAATGAGCTCAAGAATTGATTGAAGCCATAAAATGACAGACAGCACATATATCCTGTGAACTTCGCAGTGTTTTCACTGGCAGACAAATGTCTTTGTGTGGTAACAAATTCTCTGTGTTGGGTTTTTTCCAGGGAGAAGACAGAATGAAACGAAGCAGTGAGGTAATTTATAGGGTGGATGACAGGTAAAGACTTTTATTAACATAGTGATTTGATACAGGGCAAAGATTAGGCTGCTCACAGTAATGACTAAAAACATCTGCTTCCTATAAAGTCCTTCAGTGAACCAGTAGAGAAGCGTGTTTCTGTTAAAAACCCTGTCATCTTCATCACACGATCACTAGTTCAGAAACAGAGCTACCTCTAATAAGATTGAATTAATTTAATGTAACTTAATCTATAAGACAGAAAATAGGGTGACTCTGGAAATTTGAAAGAAAATATTTTTTTTACATTGTTTTTATGACAATTTAGCAAATTTCCCAACTTGAAATTGCAATTTTGTAATGCAAAAAATAAAATAAAAAATCTTAAAAAATTACTACAATACAAAAAATAAATCGGATATTAAATTATATAAAATAATTTAAATTTACTATATATATATAGCACATTTCTCAACTCAAAATTACAATTTTGTAATGCAAAAACGAAAAATTAAAAATATATTAAATTACTACAAAAATATTAAATTGTATATTAAATTATATAATTAAAGAAATTTAAATTTAAATCAAAAAATAAAGAGAAACAAAAAATATATAAAATATAAAAATATATAATAAATATAAAAAATATATACAATTATTACTGTAATACAAAAACATTTAATTGTATATTAAATTATATAAAGTAATTTACATGTACTATATCTATGTACCAAATTTCCCAACTCAAAATTGCAATTTTGTTATGCAAAAACGAGAAACAAAAAACATTAAATGACTACAAAAAATATAAAATTGTATATTAAATTATATAATTAAAGTAATTTAAATGTGTATATATATATATAGAGCAAACAATGGCAACATAAGTTTTCCATTAACCCATCAAACAATAAAGAGAAATATATATATAAAATATAAAAACATAGGCTACAATAAATATAAAAGTATATAAAATTACTATAATACAAAAAAGTAAATTGTATATTCAAATAATATAATTTATTTAAATTTACTATACTGTTAAAAAAGGGTCAATAAGTGATGGCAGCATATGTTTTTTCATTAACCCATTAAAATAATTCAACCAATTACAACTTTTTGTTAGACAAGATACAAGATCAACTAAACAAGATTGAAAAAAAAGAAAAGTAAATGAGTTGAAATTATTGTACAGCCAATTTGATTATACTTAAACATGTAATTCAGCAGTTTTTAAGTTGAATTAGGTGGATATGTTGTACTATATTTTACCGTATCATTTGTTTACTGCATTTAAATTATATTAAAAAATAGAAAAATGTCAATATTGTGTCAGGACAGGATGTTTCACAATTCTTTGTGACAAACTAAAGGATTGTTTCTGAGTCTGGTTTTATGGCCTGTGGGCCGTTGTGATATTCTGAAATCCGGTTTAACCCCATTCATATAGTCAGTGACTAGCAGTGGGAAAGCAAATCTGCATTATTCACTGTCTGGATTTCACAAACTGGTGTCAGTTCTCTGTCAGTTTCAGTTTGAGATCCTGAGATGAGTCAGTGAAAATCCATTATAACTCAATCAGCTCAGAGTTCACTGAACCGAGATCACACGTCACGTCACAGCTCAGCCTCCAGACGCTTGTTCACACCTCGTACTGACTGAAGCTGTGAGATGTTCTTGCTGTCAGCTTCCCACAGAGACTTTCTGCTGAGGACAGTCACAGATTTGAATAGAATAGATGTGAGGGAAATGACGTTCATACCTCTGTCCTCTCTTCTCAATATCCCCTTTTCTGACTTTATTTAACAATGTCAGCACATGTACTATAGTAAAGTTGCTAAGCACTCTTGTGTTTTAGTTTGTGCTGCGGGTTTGCTGTTGTCTGCAGAGTTTTATTGGATCCATGAAGTCTAATGTGACCGCAGGGCTGAAATATCCGAACACAGCATGAGACGCGCTCATAACACGGAAAATATCACCAGATGACCAACGCCGGGGTTCAACTATCCTCGATCAACCTCTATCAGTCTCTTTCCATGGCCTTCTCTGTTTTATTAGTCATCATCATTATTTTTATTTTATTTTATTTTGCATTATTTTTGCACATTTCCAATTTAGCACATTTCCAAACTCTTATTACAGTAATAGGATAAAAGCAAGTAAAAAAAATACTATATATATATATATATATATATATACTTTAGTGCTGTCAAATGATTAATCACGATTAATCGCATTCAAAATAAATGTTTTTGTTTACATAATATCTGAGTGTGTGCTGTGTATATTTATTATGTATATATAAATACAAACACATGCATTTATATATTTAAGAAAAATATATTGTTTATATATTAAATATATTTATATATAATATAATAATATAAATAAATATATCAATGTATATACATATAAATATTTTAAATATATATACTGTATGTGTGTGTATATACACATAATAAATAAACACCACATTTATTATGTAAACAAAAACTTTTATTTTGGATGCAATTAATCGCGATTAATCATTTGATAGCACTAATGTATATATATATATATATATATATATATACAATTATTTTTAATATTTTGTAAAATATTTTCAAATAAATATTTAAATTTATCTAAAATATTTATTTATTAATTTTATTTTATAGATTTTTTTTTTCAGTGACATCATTTTAAAAGTTGTGTGTACAATATTAACATCATCTGGGAAGAAAGAGCAGACTGGCATATTAATTTCTTCAGAACTGTATTTAAACTATTTGTTGATGAATTAATGTACATTTTTAAATCTATAACTTTTACATTTTTAAACTGAGTTGCTGTGTGTTTGCATGTCATTACATTTTTATGCTTTTTTTTTTTTTTTGCAATTATAGCATCTTAAAACTTGTGTAAATTATTCAATATCCTGAAGCATATTTCTCTGAAATGTAATCTTCAAGAGTAACTTTATTTAAACTGTCTGTTGATGATATAATGTGCATTTTTACAATTAAACAACTGCATGTTGCATGAAGCTGCATAAACAAATGCACAAAGTACTAAAAATTAAATTACTAAGAATTAATAATCTGAATGATCACCCTAAAAAACAAACAGCAAAATATCTGTAAATGGAAATTTCACATCACTTCTCCTTTCAAAACGTGTTTTTTAAAGCAACCCTGGCTAAAATAACCCAGAATCGTTGAGGACTGTTGTGCTGTCCAGATAAAATACAGTCGTGTTGTTTTGCTCCGTCGGCCCCCCATAAACCCTGACCCGTCCCCCAATCGTCCATCTGGTTTCTTTAAAACACTCTGAGCTAATGACGGTTTTCCTAGAGATCCTGTCAGTTCAGAGCCTCTCGTCGTCCGTCAGATTGCACGGCAGGGGCCTCACTTTGGGTCCTGGAATTCAGACGCCACGGGGCCATGGGGCCCGTCTAACAAACATGCTCGGCTGCTCATCACATCCACAGATTCCCATCACTGGAGACAACACATGTGAGCGTTTCCTAGTGTCCTAGAGAGAGAGAGAGAGAGACAGAAAGAAAGACAATGATATATTGAAAAAGTGATAGATAGATAGATAGATAGATAGAAAGACAATGATATATTGAAAAAGTGATAGATAGATAGATAGACAATGATATATTGAAAAAGTGATAGATAGATAGATAGATAGATAAATAGATAGATAGATAGAAAGACAATGATATATTGAAAAAGTGACAGAAAGAATGATATATTGAAAAAGTGACAGATAGATAGATAGATAGATAGAAAGACAATGATATATTGAAAAAGTGATAGATAGATAGACAGATAGATAGAAAGACAATGATATATTGAAAAAGTGATAGATAGATAGATAGACAGATAGATAGATATATAGATAGAAAGACAATGATGTATTGAAAAAGTGATAGATAGATAGATAGACAGATAGATAGATATATAGATAGAAAGACAATGATATATTGAACAAGTGATAGATAGACAGATAGATAGATAGATATATAGATAGAAAGACAATGATATATTGAACAAGTGATAGATAGACAGATAGATAGATATATAGATAGAAAGACAATGATATATTGAACAAGTGATAGAAAGACAATGATATATTGAAAAAGTGATAGATAGACAGATAGATAGATAGATATATAGATAGAAAGACAATGATATATTGAACAAGTGATAGATAGATAGAAAGAATAATATATTGAAAAAGTGACAGATAGATAGACAGAAAGACAATGATATATTGAAAAAGTGATAGATAGATAGACATAGATATATACATACATACATAGAAAGGCAATGATATATTGAAAAAGTGATAGATATAGATAGATAGACAATGATATATTGAAAAAGTGATAGATAGATAAACGATACAGTATATTGAAAAAGTGATAGAAAGAAAGAAAGACAATGATATATTGAACAAGTGATAGACAGCTAGATAGATAGAATGATAGAAAGACAATAATATATTTAAAGAGTGATGAACTAAACACATGATATCTGACTGACACTCGAGCGCGCCCCCGCCCCTCACTGCGCGTTCACAGTGATTATCGGACACAGCGGCGCGCTTCTCTGACATTAATGACCGCGCGCGTGTCTCTCCTCGCGTTAAACGACAACGGGAGCCTTCAAACGGATTTACGAGCGAAACCACTGTTGATTCCGGTGTGCGTTCGCGGACGGAGCTGCGTCGGGGAAATGCAGAGGCACGGAGGCGAGCGTCAGCAGCGATAAATAGCGCAGGTAAGACGCGTTTGACGCAGAAATGTGGTGCGCTTTCGATGCGGTTCCGCTGGATTTGTCTTTGTTCAGCCGCTCTCTGTGGATCAGTTCAGGCTGGATCTATGTTTTCGTGATGGTCCTGGTCCAGATTCTCGGGTTTGTCTTTGTTTAGTTAACGTTAGATATAGGCTATGAATCTCTCCGGTGCATTCATATGATCGATGCAATCCTACAGCAACACACAAAATGCGCTTTGCATGCATGCAGTGACTTACGAATGAGTGCAACATCATGCATGCATTCAGTGCATATGAATATGAATGTCAGTCAAAATAAAAGCGGTAGACATACTCAATAAGCTCAAAACCTTGTGAGCTAACTACGCAGACAGCGTTCTGGCAATCATATGCTCGCTGGAGCTATTTATTGAAATATTTAGTCAATCCTAGTGCACTAATACAGGAGATTTATTTACATGAGCGCAGTTAGACTATTGCATGAGTCTTTTATATGCTGTGCTGTGCATTAATGTGAATGTCAGTCTTCTAAATACATGCCTGTGTCTCAAAACTGAGTATATTGTCTATGCCGACATCATTTTTTTGTGTTAAAATCTAGTGAGCTGCCTGTCTAGAAATCATTTTGGACCTAATGGTATCAGAATCTAGTGGACTGTTTACCAAGACAGCATTAAATGGGCATTATAGGCCTAAAATCTAATGAGCTTTCCACCTAAAGTCAATTTGGGGCAACGTAGGCTTTCAAGTGAGCTGCCTATCTAGAAATCATTTTTAGACCTCATTGTATCAAAATCTAATGCGCTGTTTACTTAGACTGCAATTATGGGTATCATACTCCTAAGATCTTGTGTGCTTTCTAGAAGCCATAATTGGGCATTATAGTCTCAAAACTTAGTAAGCTGCCTACCTAGACAACATTTTGAGCATCATCTCAACATCTAGTGAGCTGCCTTTCTAGATATCATTTTTGGACCTCATAGTAAAGTCTAGTGGTCTGTTTACATTTTTGGCCTTTCAAATCTAGAGGATTGTTACATTTTTGACCTTGTAATACCAAAATCTAGTGAACTGCCTAATCTAGACATCATTTTTGGACCATGTTGTATCAAATAGCATTGAGATGCCTATCAAAATCTAGTGAGCTGCATACCTAGACAGTATTTCATTATCATAGTCGCAAAACCAAGTAAGCTGTCTATCTAGACATCATTTTTAGACCTCTTAGTATCAAAATCTGTGCTGTTTACCTAGACAGCATTGGTATGGGTAATATACTCTTAAACTTTAGTGTGCTGTGTGCTTTCTACCTAGACAAACTTTTTGGGCATCACAGTCTCAAAATCTAATGAGCTTTTAGACCTTATAGTATCAAAACATTGTGGACAGTTCACCTAGACAGCATTTATGGGCACTATAAATCAAGTTTTCTACATAGACAGCATTTTTGGGATCATAGAAAACTTTCTGGATAGCGAACTTCCTGGACAACATTTTGAGCATTGTAGTCTCAAAACCTAGTGAGGTGCCTACTGTATCTAAACATCAAATGTATTATCAAAATCTAGTGTGCTGTTTACCTAGAAGCCATTATTGGCCATCATAGTCTCAAAATCTTGTTGCCTTCCTAGACAGCATTTTTGGACCTCATAGTATGAAAACGTAGTGGCCTGTTTACCTAGACAACATTTTTGTGCAATAAAATCTAGCCTACCTAGACAATATTTTCAGTATCATTGTCTCAAAACCAAGTAAGCGGCCTATCTAGGCCTAATTTTTGGACCTTGTAGAATCATAATCTATTAGACTCTTTACCTAGTCATAGACAACAGTTTTGGACATCATAGTATAAAAATCTAGTCTGCTGTTTACTTAGACAGCATTTATGGGTATTTATGAGTCTGCTAGTTCACTTGCTTTGGTCCGGACCAAATACAATGTTGATTTTTTTTTTTTTTTTTTTTTTTGTTTTGTTTAGTGCGGGTCGCTTTCACACTGCCCTTTTTGCAAGTGAACCAGAAATTGTAAACACAGCCACACGTGTGCTAAGGTTCATTGGACAGAAATTCTCAAGCAGGGAAAAACAGGAAGTGCAGAAACAGGCTAATCATGGAGATCTTTCATAGTGCAATTTTTATTCTTTTACTGATTTGCTGTTATGAGATACTAATGCAATATGAAGAAACTTATATGAGACAATGTCATACGATGTTATAATAACGACTTGCCAAAAATAAAATCTATAGATACGAAATACTTAAAGCATATCAAAATGTTAGTTTAAACATTTAACCTAGATAAATGTGCGCTAGGCGCATATCCAGTCGTTTGTGCGGAGAGTGGAAGCTGAAGCGTTCTTCAGGACATCAGTGGAAACGAATTAAATATGGCATAATTGTTGCTCATAAAGGTAAGAATAATACATCATTCGGAACTGTAAAGGGTCTATTTTTATTTGTGTGCACTCACAATATCAACAAAACGTTGTGCTTTTTTAAAATAAAGACAACTAATAGGATGCACCCAGTGCGTCCCAGTCTTGAACAGGAGCGCTTCACAAAAATGAACCAAAACTCAGTGAATATTTTCCTTTCAGACATGATGAATATATCTATAGAAAGCTTTGAATTAGTACAAAACGAAATAATTCATATCCAAAACAAAAACTTTTTCATTATAATCCGTATAGATGCATTTCTTTCTAAAGGCGCGTCCAATGAGGAGATGGCGAGTCAGGATTTTTAACTTCATCTTTGTGACACTGACTCAGAAAACACTAGTTTATTAATAAATAATTCAAATATCTCCTTACTATTTCCCCCAGACTCATTCATTTTAACTTTTGCTGGGGCTTTGCGGCAAGCTTTAGCCTATTTAGTGCACTCATGTCGCTATGGTCACGAAAACTCGTATTTTGCACATGTTTTTAAGCATTGCGGTTTAAAAACAAGTGATTTAAGCGATTGAAATGCAAACAACAGCACTATATGCACGAGCTGTGTGTTTCTGAGCGTGCTTTCTGCAATTGGGTCGGATCGAGGCCGGTTCATATTTGGTGCGCACCCGAGTGCGATTGCTGTATTCACACCTGCCCAAAACATCCGCACCAAGAGGGGAAATGAACTTGAGTTCGTTTCAGTCGAACCAAACGAGACGGGTGTGAATACACCCCTAGTGTGCTTTCTAACAAGAAGCCATTATTGGGTATAATAGTCTCAAAACCTAATAAGCTGCCTATCTAGACAGAAGTTTGAGCACCATAGATTCAAAATCTAGTTGTCTTCCTAGACTGCATTTTTTTGGACCTCATAGTATGAAAATGTAGTGGTCTGCTTACCTAGACAACATTTTCAATAAAATGTAGCCTACTTAGACAATATTTTCAGTATCATCATCTC
Source organism: Tor tambroides (assembly GCA_021397915.2). Taxonomy (NCBI): domain Eukaryota; kingdom Metazoa; phylum Chordata; class Actinopteri; order Cypriniformes; family Cyprinidae; genus Tor; species Tor tambroides. The sequence goes on along the minus strand of JAFVLL020023314.1, from coordinate 33,417 downwards.
AAAACCAAGTAAGCTGCCTATCTAGGCCTAATGTTTGGGCTTTGTAGTATCATAATCTATTAGACTCTTTACCTAGACAACAGTTTTGGCCATCATGGTCTCAAAATCTAGTAACCTAGACATCATTTTTGGACCTTGTAGTACCAAAACCTAATGGGCTGCCTACCTAGACAGCATTTTGGGCATCATAGTCTCAAAACCAAGTAAACTGCCTATCTAGATGTCATTTTTAGACTTTGTAGTATCAAAATGTAGTGGTTTGTGTATATAGACAACAGTTTTGGGCATCGTGAACTGCTTACCTAGACAGCATTTTGGGCATCATAGTCTCAAAACCAAGTAAGCTGCCTATCTAGATGTCATTTTTAGACTTCATAGTATCAAAATCTGTGTGCTGTTTTCCAAGACAGCATTCATGAGTATCATAGTCTCGAAACTTAGTGAGCTGTCTAACTATAGAAGGCATCATTGGGAGTTATAGTCTGAAATCATAGCCTGCTTAGACAGCATTATAGGCAGCTGCCTTCATAGCGAGTTGTGTTCATAAACGAGTTTTGATCATCAAATGCTGAAAATGTCTTGATTTCGCTGGTTCAGCGGTGCCATTTTTGTTCATCTGTTTCCAGCGATCAAAGGGTGTTAGATCATGTCCACTAACTAGGCCTCATCTCGATGATTTGCCATTATTGCGAGTGTGCGACGCTGCTAATGTCTCGGCTCAGGAAAACAGGAATATAATCCATTTTCAGTGAGTTAAAGATCTTTAGGAGCTGCAGCGATGGGGTGTCAAGCTGTGAGCCCTTCATAGTTCAAATCCATTAAAGCCGATATGGATTATTGCGTTTCATAACGACAGGCTATGAATAGTGTCCTGCTTGTAAGGGGTTTTATTGCCTTGAATTTCACTAGAAATGCAAAGCATCGTGGGGAGCTCGCAGAACCGGTTCCTGCGTCAGTTTTATATGTGATTTTTGACAGCTGACAAGTGAAGCCGTATATGAGTGTTAGTTTTCCCGTATATTTTCTGTTATGAATGGTGATTATTTGTGTACATTTTAAAATTAGCATCCTAATGAGGGTATAATGGGGTAGGCAGTATCATAAAAATCATTTTTAAGTTAACTGCAGAAGAAGAATGACTTATAAATATTATGTAATATTTTATATTATATTTACTTTGTATATATTTATATATTTTAGATTACATTATTATTTATTGTTATATTATAATATATTATCAAGTCACTGCAGAACATGGACTATAAATATATTTAATATTTTATACATTATATTATTATATTTATTTTTATATTTTATATTACATTATATTTTACATTTTAATATTTATGCTTTTATATTATATAGTCTTGTTGTCAGACATATTGTATTATACCTTATTATAGAAATGCTTCCATACGTAACACAAGCAAATTATTTTTTTAAAAGATACTGCAGAACTATAAATACAAATGATATTTTGTATTTGTTTATTACATTTAAAGTTGTTTATATTTTTGTTTTATATATTGCTGTATATATTTATATGTATATTACATAGTCTTGTTATCAAACAGATAAATATAGAAATATTTCCATAAATAACACAAGCAAATTAATTTTTTAAAATTGCAGAACAAGAATGACAAAAACTATAAATATGTAATATTTTATATTTATATATAATATTTTACATTATTTATATTTATGGTTTATATATATTATATAATGCATGCATTTCTGTCTATTTATATATACATAATAAATATACACAGTATACACACATTTTATGTAAACAAAAACTTTTATTTTGGCTGCGATTAATCGCGATTAATCGTTTGACAGCACTAATACATTATATTTTAAAGTATTTGTATTTGAATATTACATAGTCTAGCATTATGAATCCAGTGTTGCAGATCTCGCATCCTGATGAAAGCATATATTTTTTCCTGCAATGCTTCATGGGAGATCTCCAGTTGTGGTGCATCAGTCTGACTGTGGGGACGATCTGAGGCGTACGAGGCGCTCCTGATGCTCTCACACGGTCGCGTCTGTCTCTTCTCCGTCACAGGAATCAGAGCAGAACGTGAAGCGTCTCTGCTGCACCTGAGCCTCCAGTATTCAGGACTTCTGCTCACATTCACTCACGCTGGGCTTTGACACGCTTTCCAGGAATCAGTGTGATTTTTCCCAAGCGTCACGATGCAACAGACTGATGCCTGCAGTATAGACAGCTTTTGCTCAATCTTATGACTACATTTGTATTGCATTAATGGTTTTTATACACCAGTATAGGCATTTTAGTGGTGGAATGAATGAATATATTGAATATATTACATAATCATGTAAGGCCTGGATAATCTGTTGAGTGAAATGCTTCACAAATGATACTTCATCCCATTTGATGATTTGATTGAATTTAACAGAAACATGTCCAGGCCAGCTTTCACACAAAAATAACAAGAAGGAAATAGTTGTTTTTGTTTGTTTGTTTATTGTCAGTAATAAATAATGTAATTAAATAATATTATATATAATATATATAGAAAACATTTTAAGCATGTTTTATTTGTTTGAATTTAATCAGTAGTAATTAAAATAATATATGAATTAAATAATAATTAATAGTAATGGTAATCCTGAAAAATAATTATTAATTATAATAATAATTGGGCCTCTTTTTGATAATTAAGGTGTTTTTGCACAGCAATTTGCTTGCCTATTTATTTATTTATTATAAGTAATACTTAGATAATGAACAACTATTTCTGAAAAAAATAATAATAATTAAAATTATATATAATATTAATTAAAATTAAAACAAAAATGAATGTAATAGTAATCCTGAAAAATAATTAATATATAAAATATATTAAAATATATAAATTATTATTTTTAGCATGGTTGTTTATTTCTTTTTCTTTTTTGCCATGTTTTATTTTAGTTTTAATCAATAATTAAATTAATAATAAT
>JAFVLL020023314.1:27500-30344 GCA_021397915.2 Tor tambroides | reverse complement strand
ATACACATATATTATGTAAACAAAAACTATCTATCTATCTATCTATCTGAAACTAAAAATAGTAATTAAAAAGAATGATTAAAAAGATCAGCTTGGAGTATCATGTAAATACATGGCATATGAATATGTTCATCCCAAATGTTAATCTGTGATATGAATACATTAATATCAAAGTACTTATACTGAACCCAGAACATGTTCCTTCAAAGAACGCTAAACCCCCACAATGCACTAGTACTGGACCGTATTTCTTTGTGGTCCGGGGTCACGTACACAATTCTCTCCGATTGTTTTCTCTGATGAAACGCCTGTATGTTACTGCAGGATACTGTTGCACAGAGGGGGTTCAAAGTCAGCGGTCCGTGTGAAGGACGCTCCAACTCTCACAAACCAATTTCACCCCTGCTTCTCCACCACTCTCGTCCTCTTTAACTAGAGTTCGCAACCTACGTATTTACAGGCGACTGGAACTAGCACACAAGTCTCCGGAACGCTTCTCGAGACAATAATTGGCTCCCGAAATGCGCAATGCAGCAAAAGTAAGTTCACTTAAGAGCCCTAAGTGCACCTGAACCGATGTGGGACGTACGAGTGCGCAGTTGGGCTATTTATGCAACCCCTTTGCAGGTGCGTGTCCGATAGGCTGACTCTTGAGCTAATAGATAGACATGAACTCTAGTTCCTGCGTCATTAAGACCCTTTTAGACTTTTAAACGACGCAATTCGGGTTGCAATTCGTTATCGGACCTTTCGACGTCATAGCGTCGTATTTCATCCCACGACACGCGTTGAATATGGAGTCATCTGGTGTTTGAGCGACAGATTTGGTCCACCGCTGAAGGCCTCAAAAAGACGAAACGACCCTATTGTCCTTACGTTTTAATTAGGCGTAATAAAAGTACGGGAGATAATGGATCCGTGTGTTCCCAAGAACACTCGAGAGCGCCGTTATGGGTCTTACGCAACGACTCTCACTCCATCCGCAGCCCTTAACGCGTGCATTAGCGAGCTGAGTGCCGCCCAGCGGGGCCATATCATCTCTGACCCGCTGAACCCCCGGACGGTTAAGTGACTGCGGCCCGGCGATGTTTGAAAGGGTTTCTACTCCAGTCGTTCATAATGGTTGTGGATATTATGATCGCAGGAATTATGTCCAGCAAGGGTTTCCCACGGGAGGCGGATGAGGTTCACTTCTTGGCTGTGTAAATAAGGACAGGCTTTTATTGATGTCTCGGGGGATTGGAATGGGTTTTGCAGATGGAGGAGCTACTTGAGTGTCTTGTGCAATTCATAAAACTGTCCATTTGAAAAGATGATCAGTTTTCAGGTCTTTTAAGTGTATGATTGTGCATTTTGAGTCTGATAAAAATGCACTGTGAAATGCTTTTGCATGATGGAAATGATTATCCAGAGAAAACAGGAAGATGACTCTATTGAAAACTTTCTTTAAGAAACAATTTGCATTTTTGCTCAATTAATGTTATTAATATGAATAATATTACTACTAAATTATATTCTAAATTATTTTATTATATTATTCCAATAATAATTATTCTAAAATATTTGATTCATTATGTACATTATATGTATAGAAACATAAAACTATGAAAGAAATATGAAAGTTTTTGGAAAATGAATGAGCTTTTTGCTAAATGTTATTATAAATTATGTGTATATATGTGTGTGTGTATATATATATATATATATATATATATATATAACACTTAAAATAGAATATACTACTATTACTACTTCTACTACTACAATTATTATTATTATTATTTGTAGTATTAATAATAATAATAATAATAATAAAATAAAATAATTTAACATGTATTATTATTATTATTATTAATAATAATAATAATTAATTATTATTATTATTATTATTATTATTATAAATATACCTTCTACTTCTATTTTTATTATTATTATTAATACTAATAATTATTATTGTTATTAATAATAGCAATATTTTACTATTTTACACACACACACACACACACACACTTGATATTAAATAGGCTACATTATGGAAACGTTATATAAAAACATCAAACTAAACAGAAACATGATTTAAAATATTTAAATTATATTGATCTTTAGTATCATGTTTCTTTCAAATAATGTTAAATATGATATAGAGTTCATTTTTAATTAATATTGAATTAATTTATATGCATGGTAAAACCCTGGCTTGGACTGAAGTACTGTAACTTGCAGTATCATTGCAGTATTTTTAACACACATAAATCAAAGTACCACGTTTTAATGGTCTGATACTGTACCATGTTCTTGTGAAGCATCCTACATTGGCATGCGACTTCTAACTCTGTTAAAAAATGATGACACAGTGTATGAATACAACAAAACTTCCTGCATTCCCTTGATTTGCATTTTCAGCATGAATCTCCCCCGGAGCAGATGGCCGTTCGCTACAAGAATACGAGCGTTCGAGCCACATTCACCAGCACTGACATAATCTGGACCCGTCTGAATCCCCGCCCGCCAAAACGCCCGAGCCAGTCCAGTCAGAAAGGACGCCCCTCAAGCTAAGGCCAAACGTCAAAAAGCTCGCAGGTGGTTGCGAACATCCATTCGGGCATATTGGCGGAGGATCCCTCAAAACGGCTTTGGATGATCGCAATGTCGATCAGAGGGCACCATGTGTTCGCGGTTTTATCAACCCGAGTGGAAAAACACTGCATGTTTTTCCATCCTCGCAGCGAAAAACGGGGGAAGGGACTTTGAGGACGTGTGTATTTTGTTCGAGCGGAATGCTCCGCCGTAATAGGGCGGCAGATGGGCGATACTGCTGTGCAAGATCATTGGTGTTCTGTAGAT
>JAFVLL020023314.1:20000-25000 GCA_021397915.2 Tor tambroides | reverse complement strand
TGTGATGGTTTTTCCTCCCCTAATGATTGAAATTTATTCAAATTAAAAGTAAAGACTGATCTTGTTCTGTAACTGTAGTTAATTGGTGATAAAAACAGTCTGTGGATAATTTGTTGATTTGTTATAACTACCTATACATATCTATGGTGGGTCTCTACTGGTAATTTGCCACTTTCCACTGTTGGCTGAACAGGCAAGCAATTCCAGCTGCAGTGCTGAACCGATTCTCCGCATTATCCTGTCCTCTCGTACATTTGTGTTTCATGGACAACTAGCCTTTTTGGGGGACTTGAATGAGTTAGTGACATTGTAAAGATGCAATATTCTAGAAATCACAAATCTGGAACGACAGATTCCAAGATGGTGGACACATTGACGTGTCTGGAGCGGTCGAATGTGGCATCTGCCTATACATATCTGTAGTGGGTCTCTGTTGGTAATTTGTCACCTTTTATTGGTAGCTTGCTAAAACCACTAAATCCTAATGGAATATGTCCCAAAAAACACTACAGGAAACCATTTTTAATGGTTAATAGTTGATGGTTTGTAATTGTATTTGTAGCGGAAACCATTAGAATTTCTGTGATGGGTTCTGTTGTTGTTGTTTTTCAGCAGGGTAGCATGTTGTTATGGAGTTGCTAAGGTTGTTTGCAGCCTTTCGCTAGGTATGTTCTACTGTAAGCTGTACTGAGTGTTTTTAGCATGTTGCTAAGGTGTTTTGGGTTGTTTTATAGCATGTGGTTTCCGTAGCTCCTACTGTAGGGTGTCCTGTGTGTTTTTAGCGTGCTGCTGTGTGGTTTCTAAGGGGTTCTGGGTAGTTTTTAACATGTTGCTTTGTGGTGTCTTAAGTGTTCTGGATTGTTTTTAGCATATTTATAAAACGGATGGTTCCGGTCCTTGATTCTGATTGGGTGAGCCGCGTTTGAAGCTGTTGTAAATTACTCTACAAACATACACCTTTGTTTACGTCTGTGTGTTGCTCGGAAACCACTTTGTTGCAACCACAATCGTTTCTGAGGCAGAAGATTGTTTGGCAGAAGAATAATGTTTTTTTTATTAATATCATTAAATTTTATTTGTTTTGCTTTATTTTGTGAAAACTTGCTACATAGATGAAATAACCGTTTTATAAAAGCAATAAGCCCCGTGAAGCTGTGCTTTACAGTGAATTTATAACAGCTAAGGGGTTTTTCTCTGCTTCGTGTCGTGCCTAGCAACACCCCTCAGCTGTTATAAATTCACTGTAAACCACGGCTTCTTGGGGCTTATTGCTTTATTCTAGATTGATGCTGCTGTAGCGTATTCTGTGTGGGTTTTAACATGTTGCTATGGGGTTACTAAGGTATTTTAGGTGTTTTTGGGTGGTGTTTTGTGTGATTTTTAGCATGTTGCTATGCAGTTGTTAAGGTGTTGTGTGTTGTTTTTAGTATGTTTGCTAACTAATTCCTACTGTAGGGTGTTCAGGTTTGGTTTTTAGCATTTAGCTGTGGGGTTTCTAAGTTGTTTTAGGTGTTTTTGGGTGGTATTCTGTGTGGTTGTTTTTAGCATGTTGCTATGAGGTTAAGTTGTTTTAGGTGTTTTTGGGTGGTATTCTGTGTGGTTGTTTTTAGCATGTTGCTATGAGGTTAAGTTGTTAGGTGTTTTTGGGTGGTATTCTGTGTGGTTGTTTTTTAGATGAGGTTAAGTTGTTTTAGGTGTTTTTGGGTGGTGTTCTGTGTGGTTGTTTTTTAGATGAGGTTAAGTTGTTTTAGGTGTTTTTGGGTGGTATTCTGTGTGGTTGTTTTTAGCATGTTGTTATGAGGTTAAGTTGTTTTAGGTGTTTTTGGGTGGTATTCTGTGTGGTTGTTTAGCATGTTGCTATGAGGTTAAGTTGTTTTGGGTGGTATTCTGTGTGGTTGTTTTTAGCATGTTGCTATGAGGTTAAGTTGTTTTAGGTTTATTTTGGGTGGTGTTCTGTGTGGTTGTTTTTGGCATGTTGTGATGTGAATATTAAGGTGTTTTTGGTTGGTGTTGTGTGTGTTTTTTCACATGTTGCTATGTAGTTGATATGTGTTTTTGGGTGGTGTTCTGTGTGATTTTTAACATGTCGCTGTTGTTGTTGTTAAGGTGTTCTGGGATGTTTTCGCATGTTGCTACAGTATGTGGTTTCTAAGGTATTTCTGGGTGGTTGCTAGGTGGTTACTTCCTGGCCCAGTTTTATATGAAAATCATAAATCAACAAAAAATTCTCTCCTCAAAAAATGACATTGTTTGAGGTTAAACCTGTAAGACATTCATTCATCTTTGAAACACAAACTAAGATATTAGATATTAATCAGAGAGCTTTCTTACCCTCCATAAACAGCAAGGGTACTACCACAATCAAGGCCCACAAACGTAGTAAGGACATCGGTAAAATAGTCCATGTGATATCAGTGGTTCAACCGTAATATTACGAAAGCGCCATGATACTCTCCAAAATGGCACTAGGGTAATACGGAGGAGAAGAATTGTTGAATAAAGTTATTTTTATTTTCTTTATGCACAAAAGGTATTTTCATAGCTTCATAATATTACTGTTGAGCCACTGATGTGACATGGACTATTTTACCGATGTCCTTACTACGTTTCTGGACCTTGATCTTTGTAGTACTCTTGCTGTCTATGGAGGGTCAGAGAGCTCTCTGATTTCATCAAAAATATCTTAATTTGTGTTCAGAAGATGAACGGAAGTCTTACGGGTTTGGCACGACATGAGGGTGAGTAATTAGTGACAGATTTTTCATTTTTGGGTGAACTAACCTTTTAACTCATAGCCTTGGCAACAGAAATGCTGTTCACAATACGTCTGAGCTCCTTTGTGTGATTCTTTTAAAAAGGCCATTTGAATGTGATATTAAATGAAATAATTGTTTTCTATTCCAGCTGAATCATTGCATTCAGGGTGTCCCAGTGAGAGCGAAATACTGTACATACTGTGAAGCGCCGCTCTGTTATGCTAATCTAGCCCCATTATGAAACCGAACGATTCAGAAACGTTTTGGAAACTGAAGCGAGACGGTCTCTTGAGTTCACAAAGCCTCAGCCAATCAGAATCCACAAATAAAAGCTACAGCCAAACGCTTATTAAAGGGAACAGGAAGGCACAGGATGTACTTATCTAATAAAAGGCAAAAAAATATGAGGTTTCATTTGCAAATCTGACTTTGCAAAGATAAAAGAAATTCAGATATCTGATGAAATGGATAAAATCTCAGGACAACGGATGCAAAATCGTTTTATTGAACTTTTTTTTTTTTCATTTGGCGCCTCCACCAGAGGTTTTTGTGGTGACATCTGCGATAAGAGAAGAGCGTTTCAGACTTTAAAATGGCGGCTTGCAGAATGAAGACAGCTGGCGAGGCTGGATCTTGTCATTTCACAAAGCCAGAATGCCCTGTGATGTAGATTGTAATGATAAAAGAGCGTCCAAGGACTCGTCGTCTCATTCCACATCGGTTTTTGTTGCTAAAAGCTGTTGCGGGTTATTGTGAGAGCGTGTTTGTGAAGCTCATGACGAGCAGACAGCTTGACTGACCCTGAGAAATGTCTGTCTGTCTATTGTTTTGTTCTATTGCTCTATCTATCTATCTATCTATCTATCTATCTATCTATCTATCTGTCTGTCTGTCTGTCTGTCTGTCTGTCTGTCTATCTATCTATCTATCTATCTATCTATCTATCTATTGTTTGTTTATATTTGTATTTATTTTATTTAGTTCGGTTTATTTTTTTACTTATTTATTTTATATATTATACATTTATCTGCTTATTAATTTATACTTATTTTGTTTTTATTTTCTGTATATTTTTATTTACTTATTTAGTTATTTACTTGTGTATTATTTTTGTTTAGATTTGTATTTAATTTATTTTATTCAGTTAATTATTTACTTAATTATTACTTAATGTATTACTTATTACTTATATATATAAATTTATTTATTTAGTAATTTGTGCTTATTTTATATTTATTTTATGTGTATTTTTATTTATTTATTTATTATTATTGTTATTATTATTATTATTATTTTAAATCTGATCCGGACATGTTTTCTTGAGATTCACTGTACACTCTCTCTTTAGTTTGATCTAGACGAGAGCAGATCTCTTTCTGTGGTGTTTTCATCCGAACACAAGCCGCTGTTTGACTTCATTCAGAGCGAGAGCGGTTCCTCTGGAAGCGAGCGCAGTTCAACACTCGGTCTGCAGGCCGCTGCCAGAGTTCACCTCTCAAACATGATTTCACAGCGTTTTATTCCTGACAGTCAGCTAAATCTCTCTCTGTCAGAGGTCTCTGTTTGGACTCTTTCTGACTGTGCATGAGAACGATAATTAACTCTGCAAGTTTGTTATTGTAGGGAAAAAAATAGTTTTTAATCTCACATTTATTTAGACAATAAGAGTGATTCTACTGCATGCATGTCTAGGTCAGAAATAAAATAAAATAAAATAAAAAAATATAATATAATATATAATATAATATAATATGATATAATATAATATAATATAATATAAAATAAATAGTATTTAATCTCACATTTATTTAGACCATAAGAGTGATTCTACTGCATGCATGTCTAGGTCAGAAATAAAATAAAATAAAAAATATAATATAATATAATATAATATAATATAATATAATATATAATATAAAATAAATAGCATTTAATCTCACATTTATTTAGACCATAAGAGTGATTCTACTGCATGCATGTCTAGGTCAAAAATAAAATATAAAATAAAATAAAATAAAAAATATAATATAATATAACATAAAATAAAATATAAAATATAATATAAAATAAAATAAATATAAAATTAAAAATAAAACAAAATAAATAAAAGTCATATTTCTTTGTTGCATAGCATTGAGAATTTTGTAATATATTAAAATACTGCATAAAATATAATTTAATATTCCAAAAATCATAATGGTCTTGACTTAGTTTTTGTACTTCTTATTTAGAGGTAAACTGTGG
>JAFVLL020023314.1:0-15000 GCA_021397915.2 Tor tambroides | reverse complement strand
TCAATTCCATTCAATTCCATTTGCTTTATTGACATGACAAAAAATACATTTTGTATTGCCTATCCATTAAGACAACAAAGAGAATGGTTTAGAACATTTATTTCTAATTTATAACTAACGTGTAATATATAACTAATATGGAAATGTCATATACTGTATATACACACACAAATACATATAGGGAAAAAAAAAGATTATAATACAGAAGTCATGTAGTAACTGCTGGACTTAGAATTTGAACATTATCTCTCTCTCTCTCTCTATGTCTCTCTCTCTCTGTGTCTCTCTCACGTTTCAGGAAATAACAAGCCTATCTCTCTCTCCCCTCCCCCTCGGTGCATTTCCTCCTCCCCCTCTCTGGCGCAGCTGCCAAACCCCATACTCTCTCTCACACACACACACACACACACACACACGCTCGTCTGGAGGAGCGGCAGACAGCGTTAGGGACGTGAGCGGATCCCCGTCCAGCGTTCAGACGAGCATCCCTCCTTTTTAAGGTCCGTTGGGTCCCGTGTTTCTCTCCCGGACTCGAGCGCAGGATCGAATTCTGCTTCCTCACCTTATAAGGATCAAACCCGGCTGACTGGAATGTCAGAGTTTGACGTCCCAGACGCCGGGATGATGATGATGATGATGATGATGAAGATGATGGCTCGTTCAGGACTGAGCGATGAGGATCTAGTTTAGTTGAGTTGAGTCTGCGTGGTTCTCGTTCATGCCTGTCGTTACTCTGCAGGTCACCGGGTGAGTCTGTGCACTGTAAAGAAATAAATAGCAGCTTGATGCAGTAAGACTTTTGAGTTCTCTCAACCATAGTTTCATAGTTCTTCTCAGTAAAGATACTTTGTTTAGCCAGTGTAAATTTGTTTGTTTGTGCAATGCTGATTGTCTTATTTTGCTAATAGAAAAAATCTTGTCACAGCAACTGAAACAACAATTACTGTCGTTGAGGTCATTAATTTTTCTCTGATGAGCTCTTTACATCACAGTACAATAAATAACTAACAATAATGATAAAACAACAACAGAACAAGCTTAAATGAAGTCAGCAAAACAATAATCCTATGCAATAATCTGCAATGCATGCTGGGAACTCACAAAGCCTTAACATTTCAGCAATATGAAATTCTTTAAGACAACTGTGTTTGACTAGTTGGGACAACATTTGGGGTAATTTGGGGTAGTTTTTATTAGTGCTGTCAAATGATTAATCGCGATTAATCTCATCCAAAACGAATGTTTTTGTTTACATATGTGTGTGTGTGTATACTGTGTATATATAAATGCACACACATACGCTATATATTTTGAAAATATTTACATCTGTATATACATTTATATAATTATATTCTTATATTTTATATTATATACGTATAAATATAAATAAAAATATAAACATAGCATATTTTTCTTAAATATATACTGTACGTGCATGTGTTTGTATTTATATATAAATAATAATAATAATAATAAGTTTTATTTATATAGCAACTTTCCAGAGCTCAAGGACACTTGAGCTTTACAGTATACACACATATATTATGTGAACAAAAACTTTTATTTTGGATGCAATTAATTGCGAAAATAGCAAGAAAATAGCATTTTTTTAGTATTTGAGACTCAAAAGGTTTCGTAACTGGAAAATGCACAGTTGCATTTTTTACTGTGTGTGTTATAAGGATGATATTTCAGCTAGAAATCTGTGCGTTTGATAACTGGGAGAACCGTCGGAGTCCGGCGTCGTTTAGGAATGAGGTTTCTCAAAGGATGGTGGAGTTTACTGTACATGTGATGGCCAATAATTCAGAGTTTTGCCATTTGTGATCATCTGATCCTGGTTCCTCGTTCAGTTCGAGGGTCTTCTGAGGGATTTCAAAATGCTTGTTTGCTCTCGTAAACTTACAGACTCTGTTAAAAGTATGTTGCACACTTATGATGTTTTACATTTTTAAGAAAGTCTGTGCAAGTCAGTCTTATTTTAGTATTATTTATGTAATAATTCTGATATTTTAATGCAGTTTGTATATTTCTATTTTTAATTTTAGTTTATTTTTTTAGTAATTTTATGTGATTTTTGTCTTTTATTTTATTTATCTTTGTTTTAAATATAACTATTTAGGTTTAATGTGTTTTTATTTTAGTTTTAGTTCAGTTTAGTTCTCATTTAGTTTAGTTAATTTCTATAGTTAGTCATTTTAGTACTTAGTTGCCAAGGTAACACTTCTTATCATTTTTGTTTAATTTTTAAAAAAAAAAATCTTATATTCATGTTTTGTTTTATTTGAGCTTTATTTCAATTAACAAAAATGTTTTTCAGTTTTAGTCTTTAGTATTTATTTCCAGTTAGTAATTTTAGTGCTTGAACTTAAACTTGGTTCTGTTGTGTTTTTAACAGATGCCACATGGAAAGACTTTACATACTACATAAATATTATAAATTTAATTACTGTTTTGAAGTAGCATTTATTTTTATTATTTTTTATTATTATTATCATTTTATTTAGTTTAATTTCTAGTCATCTTGTTTTGTGCTTTTGTGATTTTTATTTATTTGTTTTATATATATATATATATATATATATATATATATATATATATATATATATATATATATATATATGAGTTTTCAGTTTTGGTTTCATTCAGTTTTTTTTTTTTTTTTTCAGTTACTTCCCATAACTTTAATGTTTCAACTTATTTCAGTTAGTTACCAAGGTAATATTTCTAGTTTGTCTTCTAATATTTATATTTTATTTTATTTCAGCTTTATTTAAATTAACAGTGTTCTAGTTTGGTTTTAGTTTAGTTTTAATTATTTATTTGTTTCCAGATATTTTATAATAATTAAAAGTGTAATAATTTAGAATTAATTCAGTTCATTTATAATTCGTAATTTTATAATTTTTTCAACTTATTTCAATTTTTTTCAAAACATTTTTCATCTAATATTTATATTTGATTTCAGCTTTATTTCAATAAACAAAAATATTTTAAAACATTTAGTTTTAGTTATAAAGCTGATGCAAATTTCACAGACACAGCAGTAACTGATGCGAAAGTTTTATTTGCAAGAGTTGCATGAGTTTTGCTTTGTCTTTAAGGTGTTGTTCTGATTCAGAGTGAAGTTGCATGGCATGTATCTTTTATAAAGTGTGCACACGAGACCTGTGCGTACTTCAAGTGCCCTTCAAAGTAAGTAGGGCAAGCGATGCTCTCTTTGAGACGGGATTGGCCCAGTGTTCCCACTCTTTGTCTGATCGCTGTGTGTTTGCATGATTTGATGAAGCGATTCATTAAGATCAGCTGTGTGTCTCTTATCAGAAACATCCAGAAGCATCGGTCGAATGCGGTTCTCGAGGTCATGCGCGGCTCTCTGTCGTTTCTTTCTGCAGGTGAACATGCGTGTCTGTTTGTCTGCGATCTGATGCTTGTTTGGACAGAAAGGTTCATTATTGTGCTCGCTTTCATCTGCAGCCAAACAGAACGACAAACGAGCGCCGTCCCGCCCTTCCCGGTCACCTGTCTCTGTCGGCCGATGCCACGCTGTGGCCTGTCGAGGCCTGAGCAAATATGCCCCCACAGCTCCTCCAGCTGACCTCTGACCCCGAGCCCAGCCGTTTCTCCAGCCGCCGCAGAGCGTTTGTGTCGTGTATTATCTGATGTATCTGCAGACGGTCCGCTTGGGCGAGCTGCTGATGTAGAAAGTGACGGGATGATTGTGTCATTATGGAGGCTTGAAACACCTGAGGTGGTTTTGGGATGATGTCTGGATTGGATGACAGCTTCAACAGACTCAACCTGCTTTATTTGGTCGAATAAAATCAAATAAATTATTTATTTATTTATTATAAACATGTTTTTTCTTATTTTATATTTATTTAGTTAGTTTTTTTATATCTATTTTGAAAAATTTTATTTTTTTAATTTGTATTTTTTATATATATATATATATATATATGTATATATATGTATATGTGTATATATATAATATGAACCTTTAAGTTTTTATTAAAATGTATTGAATAATACATTTTAGCACAATTAAAAAAATAACTTGACACAATTAGAAATCACAAGATTAATTCATTTTTATGCTTTTTAAATGCATCCAAATGATAAACACAAGTTACGTTATAATAAAGTAAATAGATACCAGGTAATATTATTAGAGCCAAATATTTAATTTAGTAAAAATGTTTTATCTTTATCATTTGTATTTTTCTTGCAGTGTAAATGGTTTTATTTATTTATTTATTTATTTATTTGTTTGTTTGTTTGTTGTTTCTTTGACTTATTTAGACATTGTATAAATTAAAATGATTGTGAATCAAAATAGAGAACAAATTATAAAATATCATGAATAATAAAATAATATTTGTTATAATATTAAATAATAGTAAGCATTTAGTTCTATTTTGATTAATTGTTCACAATTTTATTTTTTTTCTATTTACAGTTAATCAAAATAGAACAAAATCTAAAATATTATGTTTAAATAAAATATTTAAATAAATAAAATATTAAATAATTAAATATTAAATATATTAAATAAAATATTAATCAGAAACTTTAATTTTCTGTAAAGATGCTTTGATTTTTTTTGTCATATAATATTAAAAATTAAATCAAATATTTAGTTTTATTTTGATGAATAGTAAATCAAAAATGAATTATTTTGCGTGATTCATCAAAAAAAATTTTTTTTAAATATATTACATCATAAATATAATAGCCTTAATATAAATACATAAAAATATAGTATACATTTAATATAAATAAATATTTCTTCTAATATTAAATTTTTTGTTGTTATTACTTTTTTTATTTTTTTTTTTACATTGTACTTGACTGTAAAGCAGTGTGAAGTGAGTGAGTTGCAGGTGTGATGTTGTACAGTATGTGTTACTCAGGTTTCTGTCGTATAAGCCGTATAGTCATCGATTTGTCTCTATTAAGAGCAGTTTGCTGTTATCCTGCAGCTCATCACGCTGTCACTCATCTTCAGCATTACCCAGACCTGTCAGCAATCAGAGAGACACAAGGCATCATGGGATACGGGAGCCGTCGTGTGTTTAAAGAGGATCAGGCGTTTCATTTAATAACAGACAGAAGTGTGTTAATAGCGCAGATGTGATGCTGGAAGCGGCTCCGTCCCGATACCTAGTGTGCTGTCTTGCTGCATGCTCCCTGGATAGGCAACTGTCTTCTAAGTCAAAGTGAAATATAAGCTCATAAGTGACTGGTTTGAAGTGCCCTAGGCAGCAATTCCCTTAAAGTGTATAGTTGTGTTGCATTGCATTCATTATGAAGGAAGCATTAGGTTTTTGAACAGAGCTACTGCTTTCTGCTTCAATCTCTCTCTCTCTCTCTCTCTCTCTCTCTCCCTCCCATCTGTTCTTTATGCATTATATATTTGCCTGGCTGTTTTTAACCTGATTTAACACCTCCACTCTCTTCCTTTCTTTTTCCTGCTCTTTTATTTTGGTGTTTGGTTTTGAAAAGCGTCTTAAAAGTATCTGCTTGATCGTATTAAAGGAATCTGAAAATGATATTTACTCACCCACATGGCTATCTATCTATCTATCTATCTATCTATCTATCTATCTATCTATCTATCTATCTCAGGGGCGCGTTGAGTTGGGGGTGGGGGGGTTGTGCCAGTAACGTGAATCTGTATTCAGAAAGGCACGGAAAACAAATAACGATTGCTAACGGTAGCTGTTACATTACAGTACATAAAATTTCACTTACCACATAAATAGAATAAGGAGAGATGACTGAGGACGATGGCGAATGATTTGCAGATCCTGAGCACCACTGACAGTCTAATCTTGTAAAATGTGTGGTAAGTACTGCCGCTCCATAGTATAACGGAGTACATGTGATCGCGAATATCGAAAGTGAAAGTGAAACTAAAAAGTGACCATGCATTCAAAAGCAGTTTTAATGCCAGGCATAATAGCGGCTTCCTGATGCCCGCAATTTATATACAGTATACATTTATATACAGGGCTCGAACAGTGGTGTAGTCTAGTTTTTTGTAGTGAGCATACTGTGATTCCTCCCCCCCCCCACCCGTCCCAAAGCGACACCCCATAAGCACCACTCACTAATGTGTACAGTATGCATCTACATGTAACTGACAGCATTCTGAAAGACTGCTTATGTGATATCAACATGTCAATTCATTATAAGCAACGCAAGACAGCCAATGACATTTACAGCTGGGAAGACTGGACTGATTTTCTACCGTGTTAATCATCTAACTCAGCCAGTTAAGAGCTACATTTAGTTATGTTGGCCTGAGAAAGTCAACATACTGTTGACTGTGAAAGATGCTTGGGACAGTTGACTGATCTGTCACTGCTCCCCGGGCCGTAGCTGGGGTTTGCGGGGCCCCGGTGCAGGTTGTACCTGTGGGCCCTGTTTGAAGTAGTTTAATATATGTTTGTTCTATGTATTTATTTGTGCTATTTACACAATGTTTACGTTTTTCAAGTTTTTAGGTGTCCAGGTACAGAAACCGAATAATCAGATATAAAATAGCATTGCATAGTCTTCACTGTATAAATTAAATATAGATTAATTCTTGTTAAACTACAAAGTAGTTCAGTAAAGAGCTGGGAGTGATTTTCTGTGATTTAATTTTCTTGGATTAACATCAAGGACACTGACAGCAGCTCGTAAATTAGGCACGATCACTTTAAAAGACAATACATCCAATATGATACACATCTGATTTTTTTTCTCAACTGTTTACATTCACTTACTTCACTAACGTTTGCTCTCTATATATGTGCGCACCAAACACGGCGCGCGAGTACTCATTTGAGTTTTTCCACGTCCTGTGTTTGAAATGCTTATAAACTCTTTTTAATGTTTAAATGGGCAAGGCACAAAAACACGTGCAAATGATAAGCTTTCGTGGCGACGTGCAGCAGTGGAGTATTTTTAGGATGGCCTCAGCCAGTCAAATGAAATGAAAGAGTTGCGCAATAGAACAGAAACAGGTCATCAACAGAAACACAGCGTGATTTTCAAAAAGTTGGTGCTTCGATCGCAACACAGACGTGTGAAAGTTCTGTCACAAAGATGTTGTTACGTATCCTCGTGCTTTTTTAAGTGGGTATACGGAAATCCTTGACCTTTGCTAGTGGGTATACGCCGTATACCTGCGTATCACGTAGACTACACCACTGGGCTCGAATTGAGGGGGGATGGCATCCCCCTGGTTGAAAAAAATGACAAAAAGCATCCCCTCTGTAAAACCACCATCCCCCCTAACCATCCCCTTTGGATTATCAATTTTGTGTATTAAGTAAAACTTCTCACGCACATGAAATGTTAAAATTCTCTACTTATGATCATTTACGAACTAAATAACGGCGATTGGCCAATCAGAACTCGGTACTGTAACAAGCTGCGCACAAGCGGAAGCAATTTCGTCATTTTTCGCGCAAAATGGTTCAAGCGCAACTTTTGAAGTTCTTTAAAAAGAAGACAACAGAAGGTATGATTTTTCCTTGATTAGAATTTAAAGAGATTCTCCTGACAATGTATGTGTGACTGTGAGGGACTAAGAGACGATAGGAGAGCTGACATGCAACTTTGAAATTTTTTTTAAAAAACACCTCTTGAGAATCCAAAAAGCATTCACTGCGCGATGAAGCCCATTAGAATGCATACCCTTATAATTCCAGCAATGAAACAAAAAATACCAATGTATGAGTTTTTACGTTTTTATATTCACCGCACAAGCAATGTACTTTTCTGTATATCAGCACATGTGCGCGAGGCCGAAAGCACTTATGTGCTATTAGTTTTATACAACAGTGCATTGCAATTGAATCAGTTTTTGAACGAATCGAGCGAGCCAGTGATTCAACGGTCCATTCAGATGGTCTCACTTGTTTCGTTTCTATTGAATCAGCCGTTTTATTTATTTATTAAAACAGGGACTTGCTGCCACCTACTGGCAGTTTTATTGTCATATTTATTTATCCATGACGGACCTAAACCAGCCAAGGTGCCAGCACAAAAACATATTCATATTCAAATATTGTTTAATTATCAATATTGACCAAATTCCTCTATTTCAGGCCCCAGAAGGAAAAAAAAACTTATAAATAATAGTTCATTTAACGTAAGGATAATTTTTCATTAAATAGAAACCTTTTTAAAAATGAGACCAATTTTGTAATCAATGTGGCTAATTTTACACAGGACACTCGCCCAACAAACTATCTAAATTTTAGATTTTGTTCTGTTTTGATAATTTATACATAAAAACTAAATACAAATAAAAATCACTGAACAAATTATGAAAATTATTATAAACAATAAAATATTTTTATATTATATAAAAATGTGAATAAAAATATTGTGATTCAACAAAATAGAACATACAAATAAAAATAATAAATAAGTATAATATAATGTTATATTTTGTTCGATTTGTGAATGAATTATCCAAATTTATATAAAAAATATTTTTGAATAAGTGTACATTTTATATTTTATTTATGTTTATTTGTTGCAATTAAAAGCAAGTATATTTAAATTCATATTCAGTGCAGGAAGAGGCGGAAAAATCGTAAGGACTTGTGTAAATCCTCCACTTAACATGCAATTTACAAAAAATTAATGGAATAAAACTAAATGAGCATACAGAGAAATATGAGACAACATCAAAAAAGTATAATCAAAATAAAAACAACTATAAAAAACAGAGATGGTTAAATGGCAAATAAATGGAAATACACTGTTTTTGTGTGAATGTGATGTAAGACAAGAACTTGTTTTTTTTATAGTTAATAGTCTGTTGACTTTAATATCGTCTTTTTGGATCTGTTTCTCACACAAACTGATCATGTCATCTTAAGACCTATATACTAGTTTTTCAGTACTTTTTTGTAGCTTGACAACCTGTTTTCTTTCATTGTATGGAAGCAAGAAGCTTGAAGATCCTTTAAAACCTTCTTTTGTGTCGAACAGAGGAGCGTAATGTGGGTTTGGAGCGAGGCAGTGATGACAGAGTATTCATTTCTACATGAACTTTTGCTGTAAGCTTGTTGAAAGCGGCGTGAACAGAAGCTAGTAGAGGACGGGTTCAGCAGAGAGACGGCCGTCTGAAATCCCAGGGTTTTGTTCACAGGAACAGAAGACAAGCATAACATCCCTGTATGTTTCAAATGACTTCAGCAAACCTATAAAAGCTCACTGAACTTGACCTTTACATGCCATAAACCTGTAATCAGTGTTGTTACGTCTCTCAGACTCCAGTTCATGTGAGTTTGTGTTTATGAATTTGGACAAGGAGAGTGCTGTTTTTTATTTTGTATATAAATAAAATTATATTATATTTTCTATTTTTAGTTTTTGTTTTAATAAATTTTTAGTCATTTTGTTTTGTGCTTTTGCAATTGTTATTAGTTTTATATTTCAATATTTCATTGATTTATTTATTAATTCAGTTTTAGTAATTTTAGTACTTTAATGAAAATTAAAGAAAAAAATAACTGAAATAAATATGTTGACGTTAAAGTACTAAAAATAGTAAAACTAAAATAAAATATTTATATTAGATGAAAAATGTAAGCTTATTTCAGTAAGTTGCCAAGGCAACATTTCTTTTTTTCTTTTAAGTTTCAGCTTTTCATTTAAAATTATTTTTAGTTTAGTTTAGTTTAGTACTTCAGCTTAAGTTAAAGTGCTAAAATTACAAAACTAAACAAAAATATAATAAAATATTAATATTAGGAAAATTATTTTTTATTTCAGTTGTAGTTTTAGTTATTTTAATACTTCAACTTAAAACTAAATAAATTAGAAATATTGCCTGCAATATTAAACATTTAAAATATTTATATAAATAATATTAAAATCATATATATATATATATATATAAGAATCTCTAAAAGCATTTCTAAAATTTGCAAGCAACATTTTTTTAAGGTAAAGTTTTCATCTAATATTTTATTTTAGTTAGTCATTGTACTACTTCAGGTTAAACATTTCTAATTTTTAATTATTTTAGTTTAGTTTTAATCATTTTAGTTCTTTAACTTAAATGAAAATTCAAAAGTACTAAAATGACTAAAACTAACAAAAATAAATAAAATGTTAATATTAGAAAAATTTTAGTTTTTATTTTTATTTCAGTTTTAGTTTGTCATTTTAGTGCTCAAAGTTAAACTTAAATTAAAAATTAGAAATGTTGCCTTGGCAGCTAAGTGAAATAAATACCTTTAAATACAAGTACTAAAGCTACTAACAAATTTTATTTTATTTTGTTTTGTCTTGTTTTTGTTATTTAATTTTATTTAATTAAATTTTTAATTTTTTAATCTATTTATTTTTATTTTATTTCTTTTTTAGTGTTTATTTTATTGTATTTTTATTTTATTTAATATTCATTAAATTTTATTTTATATTTAAATTAAAATATATTTAAATATATATTTAAATTTGTGTTATTTTATTGTTTATTTTATTTTATTGTATTTTTATTTTATCTTATTTTTTTATTTTATATTTATTTTTATTTTTCATTTTTTTTAATTGGTGTTATTTTATTGTTGTTGTTGTTGTTGTTGTTGTTGTTGTTTTTTTTTAATTTTTTTTTATTTATCATATTTTCAAACCCTCTTTTTCAGTAGTTTTAGTTTGTTACCGATTGCCACCCTGGACCGTAAGTGCGTTCTGACCGCCGTTTGTGTTTGTCTGTCCGCAGGTGGGATGTCGTGAATCCGTCGGGTGACTCTGGTGCCGATGGGAGCTGCTGTAGCATCATGAGCTGCCATGATGCCGGAGGGCGCCGGCGTTACGAGGACTCGGAGTTCACGTTGCGCGTGTATCCCGGCGCTCTGTCCGAGGGCACCATCTACTGCCCCGTGTCGGCGCGGAAGGTGACGTCTGCGGCGGAGGTCATCGAGCTCGTCATCGAGCGGCTGCAGCTGGACCGCGCGCGTCTCTACGTGCTCGCCGAGGTCAAGGAGTTCGGCGGCGAGGAATGGATCCTGAACCCGTGCGACTGTCCCGTGCAGCGCATGATGCTGTGGCCGCGCATGGCGCTGGAGAACCGGCTGGCCGGAGAGGATTACCGCTTTCTGCTGCGCGAGAAAGACCTGGACGGATCCATCCGCTACGGAAACCTGCAGATGTGGCTGCGAGTGACGGAGGAGCGGCGGAGGATGGTGGAGCGCGGACTCCTCCCGCAGCCGCCGTACGTCGACGATCTCTGCGCGCTGCCCGATCTGAACGAGCGGACTTTGCTGGAGAACTTGCGCGGACGCTTTCGGCAGGAGAAGATTTACACATATGTCGGCGGGATCCTGATCGTCATCAACCCCTTCAAGTTCCTGCCCATATATAACCCCAAATACGTTAAGGCAAGACACTGCAGGCAAAAACACAGTTTATTTGTTGATACAGGAAATCAGCACTTCTAAGTGTTTCTTTTATACCACTTTATCTATTTGCCTCTGTAGATTGCAATTACAATATACACATCTTTAAAGGCCGTTTTCTCAAAATGAGATTTTTTTTTCCTTCACTGAGCCAAAAAATTTCCACTTCAGTAGCACTTAGATACTTTACAGTTTTATTACAATCTATATTCTGAAGGTTTTTACAGAGGGGCTTGTTCATATGTTACCCTGGAGCACAAAAGCAGTCTTAGGTCGCTGGGGTATATTTGTAGCAATAGCCAACAATACATTGTATGGGTCAAAATTATCCATTTTTCTTTTATGCCAAAAATCACTAGGATATTAAGTAAAGATCATGTTCCTTTTGATTAGTAATATGCATTGCTAAGAACTTCATTTGGACAACTTTAAAGGTGATTTTCTCAATGTTTAGATTTTTTTGCACCCTCAGATTCCAGATTTTCAAATAGTTGTATCTCAGCCAAATATTGTCCGATCCTAACAAACCATACATCAATGGGAAAAAAATTACCCTTATGAATGGTTTTGTGGTCCAGGGTCACATATATAATTTGCCTGGTTTTATACAATATTTTATTCTTGATAAAAAGAGATATCCATAATCTTCTCTGTAAAAACGTTTGAGTCTAATATGTCAGAAAAATCAAACAAGAATTTTGAACCTGGCTTTATCCGATATAAAGATTTTTGTTTTAGAAACACACATATTTAATAAGATAACGCCTCCTTTGCATATTTAAACATAACATTTCAGAAAACACGTAATACAAAAAAAGTTTGTAATTCTCAATGTGATCAATCAAGTGTGTAAGTATGGTGATATTTGTTAGTTAATTTTTTCCCCTATTCACCTGGGGTTTCTCACTTTCAGATGTACGATAAGCAGCGGCTGGGGAAGCTGGAGCCGCACATTTACGCGGTGGCCGACGCGGCGTATCACGCCATGCTGCAGAGGAGGAGGAACCAGTGCATCGTGATCTCAGGAGAGAGCGGATCGGGAAAGACGCAGAGCACCAACTTCCTCATCCACCACCTGACGGCGCTCAGCCAGAAGGGCTTCGCCAGCGGCGTGGAGCAGATCATCCTCGGAGCCGGACCTGTGCTGGAGGTGAGGACGGGCTTTAGTGCTGATAAAGCATGTTTCGGTGCCTCGTTTTTGCTGCTGTGATCCGTGAATGCTGGTTTTGCTGTCTTCGTGTATTACAAGCGTGCTGCACGAGTCTTGAAAAGTGAAGACATAGTGTCTTGATCGCCCCCCTGGTGGCTGGCTGCAGTATAGGTCATAAACCCCGCCCTCTCCATGTAATCTAATGAGACGTGAGACAAACTAAATAATCAAATTATACTTAAAATACATTTTTTCCAAAGATGGTTTCCGTCATTTTAGGTAGTTCTTATCATGCTGATGTATGTACAAGCGTTTGTTCATATTTTTTGTAACAGTGTACGGTGTATTACTTGGAGTATTTGACATTGAGTATTTTGCAAAAACCAAATAAAACAAAACACACCTACAGAGTGCACGCAAACATTAGGTGAAGTCTAGACTATTGCGCGCATTTAGAGTGTGTTCTTTCACTGCATGACTCAGTTTATTAAAATACATTTAGAATGATCTCAGATTCAAGACTTGGGAACAGAAAATGTATATATTTATACCACTTCATATAGTTAATCAATTTCACTCGAAGAGTGCCGTTTTTTTCTCCAAAAATTACTGTGATTACAAATGTGATATTGATTTTTTACAACAGTTCAATAAACGACTTACACCATATTGCCTGTTTTTGCGCTGTTTCGACAACAAAAATAATTCCAAACACAGCCACAGCACTGTTTTGCGTCTCTGAGCAACATGACGCTGTTTCGTTCCTGAATGAATCAACCGTTTAAATGATTCAGTTCAATCCCAATGACTCACTTATTAACAGTGACTTGCTGCCACCTACTGGCAGGTTTAGTTTGACATTTAAAGTATCTTTTTATTATTTAAATAATTTCAAATATCAGTATTCAACATTTTATGTTTAATATATCAAAACATTATTTATGCATGTGTAATTGCAGGTTAAATGCATTCATGTCTTGCATTAAACAGTGTGTAAATGCATCTAAATTCAGTTTCCTCTGCATTGCAAAGATAAATTTTGATAGAAGATAGAACTTGATTCAAAAGATAATGCACACTTTTAGAAAAATGGCTTTATAAAGGTAAAAATGCCCATGAAAGGTAAAAATCAGTTTAATCTTATTGGAAAAGATGAATTTCTATCAGTGTGAACGGACCACCACACAGAATATGAAGAATATCAGAAACTCAGCAAAATATCGTCTAATTATCGTTATTGATAAAATCCCAGAAAATATTGAGATATTATTTTTTGCCAGTATCGCACACCCCTAACTTGGAGTAGGGCGCTCTGATTTCCGCGATGTGGAATTTTCTGTATAACGCGGAATTTGTCAAAGTTTGGATGAATTAATCAAAAGTAGGTCAGTGCACCTCAATCAAATCGCGATATGGACCAGTATCTGTAAATATTAAGCAGCAAAAAGACGTTAAATATGAATCCTGCATGTTCTGTGTGTCTCTGTGTGAATGAATGGCGCAGATGCACAGTTTTGTTTTCTACACACACACTGAAGCGCCTGACGCTCGCAGTGTTTTCAGCATCTGCCGTCTCACTAAACGAGGGCATAAATACATGAACAACATCTCAGAACTGCTCTGAGAGTCACTTCCTGAGCCTTTTACCGTTTCATTTGAGTAAAATCATATACACACAGAAGTGTAAAGGTATTCACGGCAACCCGTCAAAATAAAAGTTCGGTTTAACTTGAATAAATTGTGTCAGAAATATATTATTGTGCAGCAGAATGTACGTAATACTACTACTACTACTACTACCACTACTAATAATAAATTATTAAAACTTAATTGTTTAAGGAATAATCACAAAATATTTCTTTCCTTTGTTTGTAAAGGTTTGTTTTCATTTGATCAAAGGATAAATTAAATGACTGTTTAATCCTTCATTTGATAACTTGGAGGTAAGAAAGGGCTGTAATGCTGAGAAAGCAGGTTTCCGCGCCTCGTTTTGTTGCTGTGATCCGTGAATGATGGTTTTGCTGTCTTTCTGTGTTTCTTAATGGAATAGAATAGATGGGAAGAGTGGATTGGAGTGGAATGAGTGAGATCAAGTACCTGTCCGAGCTGCAGAAAAACTGAATCTAGAACAACTTTTTGATTAGGAATTTGGCTGGTTGATATATGGTGGTCATGTTATTGTGCCAAGTGCATTCAAAAAAATGAAGTAAAATTAGATTTTTATATATAATTGGTACATAAAAACCAAAATGTCATTCTTCTTTGTTTTATAATATAATATAATATTATATATAATTAAAAAAGATAATATTTAAACATATGATAATTAAATATTAAACAATATTTTTCTTAAATATATACATGCATGTGTGTGTATTTATTTATATATATATATATATATATATATATATATATATGTGTGTATATATGTGCGTGTGT
>JAFVLL020023310.1:0-31848 GCA_021397915.2 Tor tambroides | reverse complement strand
TTCGTAGTAGAAGAGTCCGGGTGCTGTATTGGCCTGCCTGCAGTCCAGATCTTTCACCTATAGAGAACATTTGGCACATCATTAAACGAAAAATAAGTCAATGACGACCACGAACTCTTCAGCAGCTGGAAACCTATATCAGGCAATAATGGGACCAAATTCCAACACCAAAACTCTAGAAACTCATAACCTCGATGCCCAGACGTCTTCAAACTGTTTTGAAAAGAAGAGGAGATGCTACACCATGGTAAACATGCCCCCGTCCCAACTATTTTGAGACCTGTAGCAGGCATCAAATTTGAAATGAGCTCATTTTGTGCATAAAATTGTAAAAATTCTCAGTTTAAACATTTATTATGTTATCTATGTTCTACTGTGAATAAAATATTTGCTCATGTGATCTGAAATTCTTTTAGTTTTCATTTTATTCAAATTTAAATAACATCCCAACATTTCAGGTTGTAATTTAATACATAATACTAATTTAATACATAAATATCATTACCTTGTATGATGGGTTGCACCACATGAAATTTTACAACTGGAAATAACCTTGTCTTGTAATTAAAAAAGAGTCAAATTATCTGATACATTGTAAAAAATGTGATTTTAACAGTAAAAGACTGTAAAATGCTACAGTAAAAACCTGTTAATTGGTTAACAATAGTTTATACAACAATAGTAGTGAATAACTGTAATTACATTTAATGTAATTTTACAGCAAGATACTGTTAAAATGAAGGTTTTTGGAAATTTGAAAATTTACATTCCCACAATTCCCTGCATGACACTCCATATTTGAAGTTTTTTTCTGTTGAAATAACTGTTTCCTCTTAGTTGTTTTCTTACCAGCTGTGTACATTAGGGTTTTATCTAATATCTAATGTTGTTAAATGCATATTTATTGCATTATTTCAGTATCATGTATGTTACCATGATGGTGTTTAGTATTTGTGTGAATGACACTGTCCACCTTCTATATATAAATATTTCCTTTCTCAGTTTGTAGAAGAGCTGCTTGTGATGAGCTTTGATTTATTATGTGACTTTATCATCACCACCTTCTTTTGGTGGTTATCAGTGTGTTACAATGGTACAATTTAGGTTTTAGTACTTCAGTACGTTGGTATATTAACAAAATATCAGTAAATTAAATACGTTTAGTTTTTTTTTACTGTGATTTTAAGTTAAATCTGTAAAACCTAAAATGTTGCTACCATATTTTTTATGGTAAAGTTCTGGCATCCACAGCTGCCGCTATTTTACCTTAAATGTCACCATTTTTACAGTATATTTTAAGAGACTGTGTGATTTTAACACAGAGCCACAAAGGTCTGCAGGTGTCATCAGTACTGTAGTTAGTAGTCTAAAATTTTTGTTTTCCCTAAAAAAACAAACAAACAAAAAAAACCCCAACTTACTAGGTTTTCTTAATTTCATATTTTTGTTTTTGAAGAATTTGTTTTTTCAATATCAGGACAGTTGTGTCACTTTGAATTTTTTTTACTAAATGACATACTTTAAAAAGCTAAACAAATTTTTGTCCAGAAATGAGGAATAATTTATTGTATGAAAGAATTGCATTTTGTATATTTTTGAATAAATTAATAAATGCTAACAAAAAAAATGAGTGGAATATCTTTGACTTATAAATGACTTAATGCCTTCTGGATGCCATTGGTTGCAGTCACAAGAGATTGGTCACATGCTTTCAACCATCCTTCTGTATGTTTCTCTTCCTCTTTTTCAGGCAGTAAACATGAGGATGGCACACAGAGTGACTCAGAGAATGCACTGGGAGATCAGCTCAGTAGCCGGAGGGCGTTCCTGCAGGAGCGTTACCGAGGAAGGCAGGGGGTGCAGAGGACAGAAGGGCCTTTCTGTGGGAGGGAAGATCTCTTCCAGCACAAACCATCATCTGCAGCTAAAAAGATGGCACCAGTAGGGGGTGAAGTTGGCAAAAGAGCTCACCGTTCTTCGCCACAGAAAGCCAACGTGCCCAGAGAGCAAAGCACTGGGTCTCAAGAGACTCCAAATAGGGGACATATAGATGACCAAAGCGATAGAGGGACCTACACCATTGAGCTGGAAAATGGCAATGCTGAGGAGGAAGAGGCCAGGCGTATGATTGATAAGGTAGGCCTTGTTTGAAGATGTCAAAAGTGATAGACTTGGAATCCTTTGTAAAACAGCATTCAGTCAGTTGCTGATATGCAATAATGATGCTGTGTGCTATGTTTTAGGTTTTTGGGGTGGAGGATAACCAAGCCCTGACTAAACTGCGTTTTCCAAAACACCAGAGAGATAGAGGAACCATCTGTCCAAGATCTGGAGCAATGGAAACCAGAGAAGCTGGTTATGTCGGCGCAGAGGTACATCAGTAATAACTGGACTTTTCTGAAGACATTATAAAATCCTTGAAGATGTTCTGTAAATATCATCGATATCAGTTTCATAAGACACTAAGTAGTCTTCTCGGAACAACAAAGCTTTCTAAGTTGTCTCAATCATTTGTTTCTCAGATTAAAATAAAAAATGACATTTGCTGTCCATTCTTATTTTAAGGTGCTACCAGATGACTTGGTTGTAGTAGGAGGTCCAAGGTGGGTCTCACAGTGGGCTAGTCTAGCTGCAAGTCATATACGGACTGATCCTGAGGGATCCGGGGCTGAACCCACCATGCTTTCCTCAGATGAAAAAGGTTCAAGGGCTGTCAAACATCTAAAACACTTTGGTTTTGTATTACAGTTAGATTTTGACAGATTTTCTTTTTTTTCAACAGCTGATTTCAGTGCATCTGAACGTAAAAGAAGGACCCTCCCACAGCTCCCCTCTGAAGACTCTGCTATGGATCCACTGGCTCCTGAGGGCACACGGAGCCAATCCAGGCAGAAAGTCCCTTCATCAGAGAAACAGGATCTAGAACTTCAGGAGAAAGTAGATCAGCTCAATAGAATCTCTAAAACGGGGCAAAGAGTTTCAGGAATGACCCCAGCTAGCACAGACATAGATCGGTCCAAAGTGAACAAGCCAACTCCCCCCAGAATCCCAAGTAAAGCTGGTCAACAAGGAACTCAAGCTAGACAGATCGAGAAGAAACAAGATGATGGGAGACGAAAGAAAGCAGATGAGGACAGAGAGAAGACAGGGAAGCCGCTACTAAGGCAAGAGAGCTTTACAGTGGAGCGGCCGAGTGCTAATGTTCCCCTAGAGCTCATACCTTGCATCGATGGGCCCAGTGCCTCAACCCAGCCCAGGGAAATGGGAGTCATCAATGAGGGAATTGATCCTGCCACCATGCTAAAAGACTCAGAGGCTGTGGCTGCTTTTCTGGAAACCACTTTATCAGACCTTGCAGATCCACTGAGCTACTCCCTGGAGGGGTCTGTATCACCTGAATCTGACATTGATACGACAAGCACGGTCAGCCAAGCTGGAGAAGGAGGGCGTAAGACAGCCCAAAGGAAACGATCAGCCGGAGGTCCGGGCCGTGAAACAACCAATAAAAACACCAGCGCCACAGAAAGAAAAGGCAAAGCTCAAACCTCTAGTTCCAGGGCTTGGACGTCTCTCGACCTGACAGACGATGACTTGAGCTCTTCTCTTACCCAGGACGGTTCGGTGAAACGACCTCAGGGCCGGGGTCAAAATACTAGCTCTAAGGCAGAGCCAACAAGTGGCAAAACCAGAGGAGTAAAGACTACTGTAGCTCCTGCACCTGCCAGCTCTAAACCAACCACTCTTCCACGACCCAGACCCACACGGGCTTCCCTTCTTCGCCGTGCACGACTGGGCGAAGCTTCTGACACCGACCTCGCTGATGTCGATCGCATGTCTGTTGCTTCAGAGGCCTCTACCGCCAGTTCTGCATCGAGGCCTTCAGCTGGGCGCAGGACCCTCTCTCGGATTGAAGCCCTTGCCCAGCCACGGAAGCCACGAGTGGGCTCTCCTTCAGCTCGGAGTGACTCAGAGGCTACATCAGGCAAGATCAGGGGCTTCGTCCCACGCCCTGCCCCAGAGAGCGCACTGCGGCTTGGTCTCCGCTCTACAGCATCCTCTTCCTCTGTTGCGGTCCCCAGAGCAAGAGCTAACAGTGCTTCCAAACTGCCTGATAAGTGTCCTGGTACTCCATATGTTCAAAGTACACCTGCAGGTCAGACTTTTGGGTTAAAATGTACTAGACAGGATAATTGGCTGCAAATGTTTCAATTAAACAATCTTGTTCTGTGATACGCCTTCCTTATAGCTGGTGGAAGGTGGCGCAGGGTACCTATCGAATACGCTTCTACCTCAGAGGATGAATATGGATCCAACCGTCACCCCACTCAACACTCTCGCCTGCGTCCAATGGCTCCACGAGTGACGCAGCTAGGGGGTTCAGCCCCTGCAACACCCAGCCCTGGAGGCATCTCCATGTTACGACACCAGTCTAGCAGAGAACAGGATGATTACATGAGAGACTGGACCGCCCACAGTGAGGAAATCGCCAGGTAATAGCTAACAGCAAGTGTTGGGTTAGCTACTCAAAAATAATACGATCTAAGCTACAAACTACAAAAATTTGATAAGCTAAAATGAAGCTAGAACTAGCTTCTGTAGCCTACTACATTGAAACAACTTCATAATCTGTTATATTTAAAAATGTGATTTGTTCAATTGCCTATTTATTAAAAAAACATGCCCAACAAAAATATCATATTGCAATTTGTTGTGCATTTGTCTGTTGTGGTGATAAAGTAATAATAATGTGACATTACCTCACTGTATATTGTTAGGGCAAAACACTTCTATAGGAAGCCAGCACAAAACTCTATTTAAAAGAGGTTTTATTGCATGTGTGTGCATTTTCTCAGTGTGCAAATAGTCATTTACACTGCCATTCAAACGTTTGGGGTCAGTAATGTTTGGCATGTTTTGGAAAGAAGTTTCTTATGCTCACCAAGATGCATTTATTGGATCAATACAAATACATCAGAACAGTAATATTTTGAAATATTATTACAATTTAAAATAACTGTTTTCTATTTTAATATATTTTAAATATTTTCAGCATCATTACTCAAGTATGCAGTGCCACGTGATCCTTCATAAATCATTCGAATATGCTGATTTTGTTCTCATTTTTGTGACTTGGTTATGCTGCTTAATATTTTTGTAGAAAACCGTGACATATATTTCAGGATAATTTGATGATTAGAAAGCATTTATTTGAAATAGAAATGTTTTGTAACATTATAAACCTCTTTGCTGTCACATCTTTGCTTTTAATATCTTTAAAAAAAATGGGAACACTTTACAGTAAGGTTCCATTTATTAACATTAGTTAACTACATTAGTTAGCATGAAAAATACTTGCAAAGTATATTCATATTAATTGCAACATGGACCTGAGCTAACATGAACTAACAATGAACAGTTGGACTTTTTTAATCAATGTTAACTAAGATTAATAAATACTGTAACAAACGTATTGCTCATTGTTAGTTAATATTAGTTAATGCATTAATTAACATTAACTAATGAACCTTACTGCAAAGTGTTACCAAAAAAATCTTACAACCCCAAACTTTTAAACAGCAGTGTATTTTGGAACAACTCCAGCTGATTCAAACTCAAACTAATAGCTTGTAACAGATCTGTAGCCTTGTGGGCAGCGATCCGACATATGGTGCAGCAGCACTGCAGGTCCTTTCCTGATCCTGTTCTGCTCACTCCTATCCAAATACCACTAATAGCTTCTTCATCTTTAGTGATGCTACTGCCCATCACTACTTATGCCTTAAAAAGTCCTATCAACTACCTTTGTATTATACAGGCAAAATCTACTTTTACTCATAATAAAAATAACCGATCTAGTAAATGATTGATTTGGATCATTAATCTTTGGATTCTTTTGATTTTTACAGAATCAGTCAAGACCTGGCTAAGGATCTGGCTATGTTAGCGCGTGAGATCCATGACGTTGCTGGAGAGATTGACTCCGTTAGTCCTTCCTCTGCTCCCGCAGCTTCAGTGAGAATACAGCAACATCATTACCAGAGCTTTCTATATTTATATGGACCATTTAATTATTTGGTGCCTGTAGAGGTCTATATCAATACATATCGACAAGGCTGTGAAGGACTTTGGTTTTGCATACTGTGCATTGTTCAGAGAATTAATTCAATAGTTAATTAAATGTGTGCTGGCATGTTGATGGTTTAAGAGATCATGATTCGATGCTGTTATTTTGAGAATGTAGGACAATAATGCATGCATGTGGACATGCTTTACCAGTCGTGCATTCAAACGTTGTTTAAACACTGGATTTTTAGATGTATATTTGATGATTTCAATATAGAAAATAACAAAATATTACTACAGTGTGTAATCAGTGATATAAGCGATCATCTCACTGCCTCTCTCAGGTTGAGGACCGTGTGTTTGAAGATGTTCTGGGCAGCGCTCCAGAGATCAGTGGTAGAGGTGTGGAACTAAGATCTCGCGGCGTTATCAGCAGTCAGGATTCCCGCGCCATCCGCCGCAGGACCTGGAGCAGAGAGGAGGTAAATCTTCTGAATCTCAAAAATCTTACAACTTGTACCCTGTTGGGTAACATCATGATTATATCTGTTACTGGAAGCTCCAATTTATTTTGTCACTTATGTTCCACAAGAGGGCGCTGTGTTTATTTTTTGTTATAACGGAAAGCGGTATCTTGACATGTGTCTCTTAATGCATCTTATTTCTTACTGTGACTGCATAACAAAAGTGCCACTCTCTGCTTATTTTGTATTCACAGGGTGTGCTGGACAGTTTTCTGTTGGCATCGGTCTCCCAGCTCTCAGCAAAAATCAAACAGGCCATGGAAAAGACAGCCAACAAAATCAGGTACACTGCTCTTGCACCCCACAAAATGTGCATAGCTTTAGTTTTTATACAGACTGTGAATGTAACGTTAATTTACTATCATCAATCATTTTAAAAAATATTTTCATCATTTGTAATCAATTATTGTGTAATCAGTTTGATTTAAAAATGTAACCAATTGACTGCCCCTTTTTATTTGAATTCTTTGCATTTTATGTGCAAGTTAAAACTGTCTTTAGGGAATATTTATGACAATGATCCTTGTGCATCTTTGACCTTGACTTAATATGTTTTTGTTATGTGCAGCATTCCTAGTTTTAGTTCTGGAAGGTCACATTTTGATTTATTACTGTTCATGCAGGATTTTATTCAAAGACAAAGACCGAAAGTGGGAAGAGATTGAAAGCAAACTGCAGGCAGAGAATGAGGTGCTTCTCCTCAAGACCTCTAATCAGGTGAGAAAGCAGAAACCACTGATCATCAAACTGAGGAGATCAAATAAAATATTTCAAATTAAATATTTAATTAGTTTTAAATAATCCCAAAAATGACAGAAAAATAGGTCATAGGATACATAAGTCTATCTTAGAATTACCTTCCATGTTTGTTGTTTTAGATAAAAGTAAGTCATTGTAAGTCGTTTTGGGTACAATGAATAAAATTAAAGAAAAAACTAATTTTGCCTGAATTGAATCGTTGAGTGTGTTGCAAGTAACATGGTTGCAAATTCAGGCTAATAAATAGAATGAAAATATATATATACATATACATATAGATAGATATACATCCATTTACACGTCCATTTAAACGTAGAGGTCTGAGGACTTGCACAGGTGTTGTTGTTGTTTTTCTTGGAACGAGATGTTTTGGTAGATTTCAGAGTTCATACATCACAGCCGCTTCAGCTGAGGATCTCTCAGTTTAATTAGACTGAGCTTTTGACTCATGGTTTGTCACCGTTCAGATTAGGCCTGAGGCGCACCACCTCTGCTCGGTGACAGGCCAGTAAATCTAACGCTGTAATGCAGGCTGGCCTGAACTGAACTCTTGGAACTTCTGAAATGAAGAAGCTGTTAAGCTGTGGAGGAGCACAAATGACCACAACGGCCAAACACTGACAGAAAATAAAACTGAACATTCTCAAGTTACACTGCTATAATATTTATTTAATGATTTTAACCAAAATCACCTCTGTTATGAAACTGAAATGAAAAGCTACAGCTACATTATTAAAAAAAAAAAGTTTAAAAAAGTTCATTTGCTTATATCTAAGTTCTGGCAGCCAATGATGGATTTCTGTTGAGTCATTTTTATTTGATCACTCTCAGGAGATTTCCTCCATACTCCAGAATCTGAAGAGAGTGGAACGACAGCTGCTAGGTAAGCAGTACTGAGGTGTTCTGGTGGTCTTGCTCATACTTTTAATGTCTGCCATGCAATATCCTCATGAGACCC
The DNA here is from genome assembly GCA_021397915.2 of Tor tambroides. Classification (NCBI taxonomy): domain Eukaryota; kingdom Metazoa; phylum Chordata; class Actinopteri; order Cypriniformes; family Cyprinidae; genus Tor; species Tor tambroides. The sequence goes on along the minus strand of JAFVLL020023310.1, from coordinate 23,544 downwards.
AACAAAAAAAGTTTTTGGTATTTAGCATCATTACAGTGTAACTTTGTGAACTAGCGTGATGTGAAAAAAGTATTTTTTTCTTTCTTTCTATTTTTTAAATATATATATATATAAAAGTAGACTATAATAAATCTTTTCAAGTAAAAGTGTTTACTTGAAAGTCTGCTAGTGTGTGATCCTCAATTTTTTAGTGAATGTTGCCCAGTTTTTCTCTGCAACCATTTACAAAGTCAGCAGGTGCATGATGCCTAGTGTTCTGAAATCTGTTCAGATTTTGAGTCATTCTGCTTATTCCAGCCTTTAGAGAAATTAATTTGGCATCATTACCAAAAATCACTAAGTTTTTGTTAACTGTAAAACATTTATTAATATATAAATAAATTATTATTATTATTATTATTATTAAAATCTACCGTTCAGAAGTTTTTCGGAAGGGTTGGTAAGATTATTGTTTTTGAAAGAACACTCTTTTGCCCACCAAGGCAAAATTACAGTAAAAACAATAATATTGTAAAATATTACAATTTGAAAGAACTGTTTTCTGTTTGAATACATTTTAAAATGGTAAAACTGAATGTTTAGTAGCTGTTACTCCAGTCTTCAGTGTCACATGATCCTTCAGAAATCATTCTATTTTAAGTATTAATTTCAAAGTTCTTAAAAAAATAAACTTTCTTATGTAGTGTACACACAAGTTTGTTGACTGCTAGTTAATCTGCAGTGGTAATGACATTTTTCACTTTTTGGGGAAACAGTAATTTAAAGTAATAAGTATTTTAGTATGTAGCATTTGAGTTTATATACATGATTTACTTTTTCTTTTGTCTTTTTTTCTGTATTTTTGTATGCACACTAGAGTATAAATATATAAAGTGCTTGAATTTAACAGCTGTTAAATACTGTTCTCCATCGAGAGTCTCAATCCTGAAAAGTTCCAAGGAGTGTAAATCCAAGGATTGTTGTTTGTATATTTATTATTTGACTGAATGATTAATTGTCCTTAGTTGTCTTGGTAAATGACTACATCAGAAAATACACTCATTAAATATCTTTATCTTTAACTTTCAATCCCCAGTGATTGATATAATGGTGGACCCTGATGGCACACTGGATGCTCTGAGCAGTCTGGGTCTGACCAGTCCTCTTATGGCTGAGAACAGAGTTAGTCCTGGTTCACAAGGTCCAGCTGGCAACCAGGCTGTGGATGTATCCACCAGTACGGCAGCACTGCCCTCTGCCTATTCAGAGGTCGCAGAACGAGATCTTGGCCTGCAGGAGAGAAGCAAAGAGCAGAACACTGCCGATCAAAGCTAAATTACTCCGAACAGTTTACATTGAGATCCTGCGCTGGTTTCCAAATGCCAGGTCAACGGGACTTTTATGTGAATAATGTGAGGTATGCTGTAAAACTTCCTATATGGCACTGCATTTAAAAGTTTGCTTCATAAATTCTATATATCCTTGAACGTATTTTCAATAATTAAAGAAAATATTTTGAAATATCAATCAACTGTAACACCCCATAGCTAGAATTACTGCACACAAGTATTAATTATTGTGAGTGTCCGTCTTAATAATCGGCAGTACTGTAGATGTGCCCAGGAAGATACCAAGCACATGACTGTTGAACAGGAAGTGAAATGTGAAAATGTTGAGCTATGATTTACTCAAAACTGAGGTCATGATGTGTATTGTCAAGTACTGAGCCAAACTCTTTATTCAAAGGGTTCAAAATTAACACTCTCCAAGCATCAAATTGACCAGTTGGGCGGCAACAAAATATGTCATTCAAATCAAACCATGTACTAAAGAAAACATGTCAGACAACTTTTACCTCAGTGGAGAATTTTCCATCTTAAGTTTATCTAGGATGCATAGAGTTCTTTCTTTTTCCAGAACTCCATGTGGAGACACATATGTGGAATATTTCTCACATTAAGGCACCAAAACTAAGAAGCAAAGTGACACAATGACCTGTGCTGTCTGCCACAGATATGCAATGAAATCCCATTGTCAACAGGCACTATACCAATCAAAAGTTTGGGGTCAGAAAGATTCTTGAATGTTTTTGACAGATGTATGCTCACTAAGGCTGCATTTGTTTGATCAAAAATACTGTAAAACATATATAAAATAATACAATATAAAATAACTGTTTTCCATTGTAATATATATTAAAATGTAATTTATTCCTTTGATGGCAAAGCTGAATTTTGAGCAGCCATTAATTTAGTCTTCTATAGTGTCACATGATCGTTCAGAAAAGAAAAAAAAATCAATGTGTAGATTTGATTCTCAAGAAACATTTCTTATTCTTAATATATTAATGTTGAAAGCAGTTGTGCTACTTATTATTTTTGTGAAAACTGTTATGCATTTTGAAGCATTCGTTTAAAAGAACAGCATTTATTTGAAATAGATACTTTACTGTCACCTTTGATCAATTTAATGCATCCTAGCTTAGTAAAAGTATTAATTTCTTGAAAATAAATACAAATAAAAAAAAAATCTAATTGACCTCAAACTTTTGAACATAATAGTGTAGGCTATATTTGAATAAAAAATAATGCAAACATTTTCATGGCTGTATTTTGCCATTGGTACTAAGTGTGATCAAATTTTTGGACCCTGTTTACACAGCAGTGAACCAAAAAAAACAATATTTTACATATTTCAGTCAAAATATTTCAAGCCAATTTCTGCCAAATATTTAATACACCTACTGTGTAATCAGATCTTTAGACATTGAGGTTGACTAACCGAAAATGATCATCTAAAAAACAATATCGCAGTTGTTTTGCTGCAGTGAATTTGTGATTTATGAGAACGCTGATATGTCAAGACAAAGCTAAACTGTGTATTGCACTGGCCTTTATATTTGATACATTTTTTTAATGTTTCTTCTTTTGCAGTCTTAGAAACAACCCAATCTAATATGTGAAGTGTAAAATTCAAGCATTGTTATTTGGACCAGTCCTTCAATTTGATCTTTAGCACTTTGATTATCTTTTGTAAATTTAATCGTAAAACATTCCTCTGCATAACTTTCTTTACCTAAGATTATAATGTTACTGCTTACCTGTAGTTCTTATAACAGTTGCCATGTTCCTCCGATACCCTCTTCATATATGGGAATATTTAATAACCAATTAGGAATACACAAGTTGTCTCTGCCATGTGATAGCCAATAGGAGGCCCTGGATTTACCCAGATGTCGATCAAGCTTGTTGTGTCACGAAGTGCCCATTATCAAGGTCATAATCTGATGATGTAGATGTTAAACATCATGTTATTTTGCACATGCCAATGAATCAACCTGTTCAAATGAGTGTTGTGAACTGGGTACTTTTGACAGATTGAAAAACGGCTCATTTTATGTCAAATGTCTTTACAGGACATCTGGTTAGAAGTAGGTAGCATGGTAATTTTTCTCTCCTCTTAGCTTCCGTCTGCCTCATACCAGTGGTGTTTACACATGAATGTAAAACTAATAATATTGATTTAATAAAGAACTTTCATATCCCTGGACGCTTGAAGTCATAATTTATTTAATATATAAGATTCACCATTTCCTAATGAAAGAATTTTACACATGCACACACATGTAGGTATATATACATATTTCTGTTTTGCTTGGAACTGTTGCATTAAGGAAATAAACTGACTTTAATAATGAACCAATTAATGGATTAGATAACTGTCTTATATGCATAGTTACGTTTGAATGGGTTAAAGCATAAGTGATAGCACCTAAAGCTGCTTGTCCTCTTTATCCTACTCTTGACAATATAAACACACACACACACACACACACACACACACACTTCAAAGATAAGGCAAGACTGATTTGCACGTCGTGCTCTATGAAGACTATTAAAATAAATTAAGTTTAAAATCCCATGAGGCTTTAGTTCAGGTAATGTAGTCCTGAATCTTCTCTTTTGTTCTGTACTAGCCCTGCATTTGACAGAAAGGTGCTGGAGCAAAAAAGGATGTTAACTAACTTCTGACTAATATCTCAGAGTAAAGCATAGCCCTTTATACTGTATCTCATAGAGAGTTATTTTACATTTAAAAAGAGAAATGTGTGAAAACGGACTGCGCAGAGTATGGTTTTTTTTATGTTTGTTACATAACAGCTTTTCCGCAGTGTTTGATAATCACGACAAATCATTCAAACAGCAGCTCAGAATGACACACGTCTTCTCGTTTGATTTCGGTTACACAGAGGGACAGTACATTTACATATTCTGTGCATTTGGTCGATGGGCAGTATTGCTGAGGGTCTGATTGTGTTTCAGGAGAACAGAGAGTGGAAAAAACGTGCTGAGTCATTGGTTTAATTATGCTAACGGACCGAGGGAGGAGGATTAGTATTCATGGTAGAGAGCATGTGGGAAAGACCACAGTCTGAAAAAATTAGTTAGAATGCAAAGTATAAAGCAGAGATCACAGAAAATATTCGGAATATGCTCTGATCTGGTCTTTTCAAGTCAAACATGTCATGAAAATGAACTATTATTCATTTTCTAATTCACAACTTACTATGCCGCCATACATTGCGCTTGTTGAATGTCCTGTTTTACTCAGAATTACACCACACTATCGAAGTTGAAGCAGCTTTAAATTGATTTTAAAGCAACTGAGTGTAGTTTTGTCTATTTTTGCGACTTTGGAGCCCCCTACAGTTAAGTTAAATGTATCGTCGTAAAAATAACACTGACCTATAGCTGTTGCTGCCGTTAAGCAATCCGCACTTTTCGCGGAATTTCGTACTCGCTCACCAAACTTGGAACTCTCAGAACGTTTTCGCTGGAGCTAATGAAAGAAAGTGAAGCCATTCACTTTATTAAAAGTAAGTGTACCATCAGAATGATTTTGAAACTCATATTTCAAGGGGGGAACTTAAATACAGTTGTTTTAAGGCCTGATATGATAAATACTACTAAAAATCAATTTTTAGATGTCTACACTACTTTTTATGATTCTAGAAACAGTCTCGGTTTTTCTATCAGTAGATTGGTACAAAATGATTTTTTTTTTTATTCTTGTTATATAGTTATTGGAGTACATTTTACAGCAAACTTCAAAAATTCTTATATGTTGTCAATGTTGTCATTTCTTTGTAATTATGTGTATAAGAAATTTATGATCCTCCTTCTTTTTTCGTTTTATTTAACAAGCATCACCAATGGAGAAAAGACACAAACGTTTCGGCTACCAAGCCTTCCTCAGTGTGTAAAACAATTACAACCCTCCACCCACTTTTCAAATCACCAATTTGTAATTATGTGTGAAATCTTCTGGCAGTTTCTGAGTGAAAATTGTCCATACACCAATGTTTGTCAGTGTTGTTTGTTTTAATCTGTTTCACAACATGACTCCTGCTTACATTATGAGTTTCATCAGTATTGCATTGACATATTGCTTATCTCAAGGATCATAATAGATTGAAGTACTTCATTGATCACCGGGGAGAAATGCGCATGAGGCAAACGAGGAAATATGAAGCAATCAAAAGCAATCACAACTGCTTCCTCCAGTGTAGAGTTTTATTACAAAATCCTTTCCTCTCATCACCCAATAATACAGATGGGTATTTGTTTTTTGAATGAGTGTGCAGCACGCAGGCAGACGGCTGTGAACTTCTGGGTGATGTCAAATGAATACTTTATTGAGTTTGCCCGCAGCACTTCTGACTTAATATGCACTGATGCCGTTACTTGCCAGTGAGTGTGTTGGACTCACAGTCATGCATCAGAGCACCACGAACACACTGAGCGGAGGGGAGGGTACCAGGTGCAGGATGTGGGGTCTATGCATCCACTCCCACACACTTTCTCAGTCACTATGCCCACCCAGACTTTGCCAGCCCCTCCCAACAGGACAGGGAGACCCCTTTCTGCCTGTGTGTGGATGAAATCCAAAGAAATCAGGCTCTCTGCAAGACACGGCTCAGTCTAGCACAGACTCCAACAGCGTTTGCTGCTGGCTTAGAGTCTTTTCCTCGGGGACCGAACTACTTGGGGTGAACATCTTATGAAGATAAAGTAGGAGTATTTGGATACTTGACGAAGTGGAAAAATGCAAGATAGGAGGTTTGTTTCAGAGGGTCCAGTGATGAAGGCTCCACCCGAAACAGGGTTCTTCTCCACGCCTCTCACCCGGCAGGGTAACAGCATCTTCAGCACCGTCCAGCATCAGGACTACTCTGCTATGATCTGGCTTAAAAGAAGAGATAGAATGGAACGGGTAAGGCTGACCTTTAACGACTGACCGCTGATATTGACAGTAACTGCTGACTGCTGCCCTTTTCCCCTCAGCACAGAAACCCTCCACCTGTAACCATAAAGACACACACAGCACACACTGTCCTGAACAGGGCGCAGCGGGCAGGTCTGTGTGTCTATGTGGAGAATTTATTGTTTTTTGACACTATACAACTAAAATTCATTCACTAACATTTTCAGTTTTAATGTTATGTTAATATTAATGTTAGAAGCAGTCTTAAGTTTAGATTTTTGGAGATGAGCTGAAAGAACATGTTCATGTTTGGCTTGTAATGATGCAGCCTGTAGCATAAGTGATGCCAAAACACTTTCTGATTTTTAATGAAACCTAGCTGCTTATAAATCAATCTCACTAGACTCTCTAGAAGCTCAAGGGTCTGTCTATCTGTCTATCTATCTATCTATCTATCTAGAACTTTATGTATACACAACCGCTTACTGTAACCCAGGGTTTGTGTATGATGGAATTGTAAGAGGTTCAAACTATTGGCATAGAAATGTTACTTGCACAAAAAATGCAAAAAAAAAACAAGCCCCAATATGCATTTACTTTTTAAATACAACGTATTTAGAAATGACTTTAATATGTACAGGATGATGTAAATATATGTAATGTAAAAATACATATAATATCATAATTGATTGATTGATTTATTTAAAGGTTACATTGTATAATTCAGCATTTTATTCATTTTGACAATTTTATCAAGTACTTGTCAAAATGAAATAGATCTGTAAGATATGAATATTTAATATTTCAATTAAAAGGATGTCATAATAATAAGAAACAATCAATTCATATTGAATGATTCCACTCAGTTGACCTATAGGTAATGGAAAATAATGAAAATGTCTGTAATGTGATCTGGAATTATTCAATAAAATTAAATAACACTTACACCAGCAAACATGCAAAACCACATACCACTGAGGACCTATCTTCCCTAATATAGAACGGATCATTAAGCCTCAAAGGTCTAACCATTTTACTTTAAAGTAAAAACTATTTTTTTTATGCTACAATTATAAATAGTTAACTGTGTCCACAAATCTCCATTGACAGCTATCTCTCTATGACAACATAAATTTTCATGTTCTACATGAAATATATGCAATGACAAAATATTTATTTTATTATATAGATTCTTATTATTAATCATTTTTATTATTATTAATTATTTTAAATTGTTTGTATTATAATTATTTTATTATTATCACTATAAATAGGCTGCAATTTTAAATTAGACTATTTGTGACCCTTGACCACAAAACCAGTCATAAGGGTCAATTTTTGGAAATTGAGATTTATACATCATCTGAAAGCTGAATAGATAAGCTTTCCATTGATGTATGGTTTGGCTGAGATACAACTATTTGAAAATCTGGAATCTGAGGGTGCAAAAAAATCAAAATATTGAAAAAAATCACCTTTAAAGCTATCCAAATGAAGTTCTTAGCAATGCATATTACTATGCAAAAATGAAGTTTTGATATATTTACAGTAGGAAATTTTTAAGAAATGTCTTCATGGAACATGATCTGTACTTAATATCCTAATGATTTTTGGCATAAAAGAAAAATTGATAATTTTGACCCATACAATGCTGGCTATTGCTGCAAATATATGACTGGTTTTGTGCTTCAGGGTCACATTTAACATCAAAACTGGTCTGTTGAAACAAATCTCACACATGTTGATGTTTAGATGAAACAGCTGTTCAGTAAATGTGCTTAAATGAGATTTACTGTCAAAAGAGAAAAAAGGAGGATCTTGCGCGTGGTTCCATTCACATGTAACATGATTCAAAGTCAATAATAGAATCCACCAAAGAGCAAAAACACTCAATTCTTGAAATTTGTTTGCTATGTATCAAAATAAAAGGATTACATCCAGAGAAACTAGTATTCTTCTTTATTCTTCTAAAGTGCAAAAAAGAGCTCAGTGCATGTTAGATGTTGATTTTAACATGCACTGAGCACTTTTTTGGAAGGACACATAGGAAGGACACGCAGGACCTTCCTCAGTGTTCACATTCTATTGAAACAGTTCATTTTTATATTAAATTCCTCACATACCAACACACGTGTATCTGGTCAATTCAATTAATGAACTGGTGACAGACCAGTTACTTCATTGGCAATTTCCAAATATTTCCAGAGGAGATACAGAAGAAGAAGAAGAAGAAGAAGAGGAAAAAATGTCATTCAAAATCTCCATACAATCAATCATAATAATCAACCAACATATGGAATAGATATGGGGAAAAAAAGGAATTGAATATAAAAATTAACTGTCAACACTGAGGAAGGTCCTGTGCGACCGAATTGTCTGTTGATTTTAACATGCACTTTATAATAATAAAGAAGATTGCTATAATATCTCAGCATGTAATCCTTTTATTTGGATACATAGCAAACGAGTTTCAAGAATTGAGTTTTTTTTTTTGCTCTTTGGTGGATTCTATAAATGAGATTTACTATGGTCAATATGAGAAAGGATGGGTACATCTTACCTGTTGTTCCCCATTTTACAACATGTAAAATTTCAAAATACAGTCAAAATACTATACTTTTATCTTGTATACAAAATAAGTAATTAAATGCATTATTCATTGTATTCATGGAATGTTTAAAACATTACTTTAAAACATACGGTAAATCATTTAGGTGACAGGGCTTAAGCAGTCAAAAATGTTATACTTGCAAAAAAATGGTAAAATATGCAATATATATATATATAAAACATGAGTGCCATACTGTAATGCAGTAATGAGGATCTGGAAAGAATCAATGACAATGATGAGAATTACAGTCAAAAAAAAAAAGATGAGCAAAACTTTCATTACTGAGAATTTGATAACGAAAAAAATCGGAATGGTCCTAAAATAGGCTTCATTTTCTTTATGCAAAAAGTAATTTCTTTTCTTTTCTTTTTTTTTTAAAATTCTTTTGCATTTAAGTTGATATGTGGCCTGGACGACTTGTGTGAGGTTGCCATATATCTGGATGATGCTAGCAGGCTGCAGTAAACCAGAGCATTTCTTCATGTTGTCTGTTAGATGTGTACTGTAGCAGGCACTCTCATTTGGCTTGCTGGGTCTCTCTCTATATGTCTTTCTCTCTCTTAGTGAAATGAGCCACTCGGGAGTTGCATGGAGGGAAGTGTGCTGTGCCTTCCCCGATAAGAATTGATTACCTTCTCTGCTTCTCTGTCTCTGTGTTTCTTTGATATAAATATAAATCATGCTCAGTTCCTAATCTTTGACCTCTCCTTCAACCTAAAACCCAATTACATAACCAGGCCACTATACCTGTGAGTGTAGCACCTTTGGCTGTTGTAATAGTGTATAGTGCTTGGTCAAAGCAGAGGTTTCATTCCTGGCTCTATAGATCGTGCTGTTTAAATTAGCTCTGATTAGCCTTTGGGTTCAGACTGAAGTCTTTGAGATAAAGCTTTGGATGTTTTAAGTATTCTGCTCAGGAGGGACATCTTGTCCTTAGACAGCCCGATCGCGCACACACACACACACACACACACACACACACACACACCTCTTTTAGATGCTTACATGTCTTGTAAAAATGTGTATAGTGTTTAATGAAGGAAGCATGCATTAGCTGTAAGTTATGAGAGGTTGTTTTTTACAGAGATTTTACTAAAAGTTGGGGTGTTTGGCACAACATGAAACTGTATAACATATGCAAATAATAATAATTAGTAAAAAAATAAAGAGTTAGAGGGTCAAATAAAGATGGAAGAGATGTGTTCAATTCTTGAAGATGGCTAAGGACTCAGCTGTTCGGATTGAGTTGGGCAGGTCATTCCACCAGGAGGGAACATTTAATGTAAAAGTCCGTGAAAGTGATTTTGTGCCTCTTTGGGATGGCACAATAATGCGTCGCTCACTTGCAGAACGCAAGCTTCTAGAGGGCACATAAGTCTGAAGTAATATAAAAAACTTAAATGAGATATTTGAAAAATAACTCTGATCAAAATTTGAGAACACTTACAGATACCTCCAAGTTATTGGTGTTAATCTGGCAACTGGTGCTAATTTCTGTAATTATTTGACAAACACTATTTAACTGTCAGCATTCCTCCAATTTTCACTGAGATTACAATATAGCAGGCTGCTCTAAGGTGACTGAAACCCTGCGGCAGGAGGTTGTCGAGACAACAGCCAAAAGGATGACCCTTTCAGCCATTGCAAGAGAAGTTGGTCATTCAAAATCTGTGATTTCTTGAATATTGCAGGTTACAATGACACAAATTCATTCAAGTCTCCCAAAAAGGCTGGTCATCCATGTAAAACAAATGCACGAGAAGACAGGATAATGCAGAAACACTCAGTGGGAAATCGGTTCAACACTGCAGCTGGAATTGCTTGCCAGTTCAGCGCTGAACAGGGTAAGGAATGGATGGCATGTTGAAGAGAAGTCAGACTGAAAGTGCACTCTGCAGTGACCAAGTCTCTCATCAGCAGAAAGAAACAACAGGCTATGCTCATCTTTGCTGAAGAGCATGTTGTGTGGAGAGAGGAGAACTAGTCCAAAGTTCACTTTAGTAATTAGAGCAAGTTTAATTTATTTGGGTCAGATGGGACACATTATGTTCAGCATCAAACTGGGGAAAGACCGAACCCTGAGTGTGTAAAGAAGTCAGTGAAAGTTGGAGGAGGAAGTGTCATGCTTTGGGGGATGTTTTCTGCAGCAGGAGTTGGGACTCACATGGCAAGATGAATGCAAATGTTTATCAGAATTTCCTTCAGCAACATGCGGTACCTTCCCTGCAAGCATCTCCCAATCAGCTTGCAATTTTCATGCAAGACATTGCCCCCGTCACACTGCAAAACAGGTAAAGCAGTTCCTTGAAGCTAAGAACATTGAAATAATGAAATGGCTGGCCCAGAGATCTAAACCCAACTGAAAATCTCTGGAAAATCCTTGGCAAGAAAGTTATGTTTAAGAAACCCACTACAGTTACGGAACTGTGGAAGAGACTGGAAGAAGAGTGGACCAAGATCACACCAGCACAGTGTGAGAAACTAGTGATATCCTGCAGCTGCAGATGTGCTGAAGTCATTCAAAGCAAGAGCCTCTACACTTCCTACTAATTTCAGACTGCTGTAACCCTCCAAAATTTTAGTTTTAGTCTTCTATTGTGCTATAGTGGTTACTGTTCTCTAATTTTGATCACTGTGTTTTCCACAAAATAAAGGTTTTTGTTGAAATGTCTTGGTTATTTTGTAGAACATGTTAGTATAACAGTGGTATACCCACAGCTAATATTCCTTTAAATTTTGAGCGATGAAGGTTAACAATATTTCAAAAAAATCAAGTATATACAGATTGTTCTCTAATTTTGATCTCTATATATATAGTAACAGCTCATTAGCTTAAAAGTTCATTAGCATTAGCTTAAGTTGCAAATATTTGGATTTGTTTTTAAATCTCTTCCTCTTTATACTGTCCTTGGATTATTAGCAATTTACAGTGGCTTTATATCAGATCATTCAATCAGATTTATAGTTTATAATAAGAGTTAAAAAACAGCAACCAATGAGACATTATAATTCATGCATGCTGAATATCTATGGTTCTTAAAAGATGATCCAGTATAAGAAAGAAAAAGAAAAGCTTTTTCCAGGCTAAGATGCAATAAACATACTTTCTTGCCCTCTCCAGCTGTTTTTTTATATAAAAAATAATGAGACCTTGTTCAGCTGGGCCTGCTTTTTCAATACAGGCACAGTGATTTTATGAGTCTCTCATGTGGAACCCCCCATTTATATCAATTTTTGCTCATTCAAGATCTTCCTGTGCAACTTACCAGGTGAATTCTGCCCTTTCATCAAAGTCAGCCTGACCGTTTGCTGTTTCCCGGGGTTTAAAGTGCGACATCCTGCAGACAGGAGCACAGCATATACACTATACACTGATGTGACCCTCAGTATGTGTGACGCCCACACACATTCGCTGACCTTAAAACACACACACACACACAGCAGGGGCGAATGAGTCAGATATTACAATGGGAATGTTTCTGGCACCCCAGAAGAGGCTCTCATGAAAATCACAGCCAATGTTCATATTGATTAATAATGCATGGAAGCATGTGTTGTTACACTCCAATCGGGTTTCTGAACAGTGTGTTTCATGCAGTGGGATCTCTCAACTCACAGCGGACAGGGAGGTCAGGTAAAGCGGTCCTAATGAGTCTTGTGGGAGAAAGACTGTCTCAGTTCTGTCCTCTAATGATGCTCTTCTGCCAGAGGTGTTGCTGTGGATCAGATGCTTTAGCTCCGAGCTTTTGTCCTGGATAAATTCTGTAAGGATGCTGAGGATGTGACCTGCCTGGATTTTGACAGCTGTTGTCACTAGGAAAAATGGAGTAAAATTGAAAATAGTGTCTGGTCAGTAAGCTAGATAACAGTGTGATGTATTGGGTTAAAGCTCAGAGCTGCTAATTGGTTTAAGGTTACTTCAGGTGGACTGTCCCTATAATCAGGCCCAGACAGACTCTATACATTATTTCAGCTTTTCAGTGCTGATGGAGGTGAAAATCTGCAGCACTTGTGAAAAAAGTGCACTTAATTGTACTTAATGTACACTTGTCTGTATTACTGTATTAAAAAACAAACAAACTAAAAGTTTTACTTTAAAGTACATTTTAAATCATTATGTTTTAATAATCCTTTGTAGTACTGAAAGTACAGTTATTTTGATCTGTTGACTAGCATACTAAAGTGCAAGTAAAGTACTTGATTATAATATGAACTGTAGCGTTATTCAACTGAATGTACTAACTTTTAACATCATGATTACAAATGTGAAATTACAAATATATTTAAAAACATGTTGTATAAGTTTCAGCAGAAATGACATTAAAATATAATTTAGTTTACCATGCATGTTAGCCAGTATGTTCAACAGTATACACTTACTACAAACCATATTTAACCAAGACCTGAAAAACAATTATGAAATTATATATAGAGAGATGTACTGTACTACTTTACCATTTAGCACACTAAACTAACCTTTTACCTTACTTTTGTGGTTACTGAAAATGCTCTAGAACCATATATATTTTATATATTTAAATATTTTATATATATTTAAATATTTTTTTAGTGACTCTTTATGCAGGTTACATTGTTTCACCAGTAGGTGGCGACAAATGGCTGTCTTTATGCATGAGATTGAATGATCCATTCAACGATTGTCCGATTCGTTCAAAAACACTGATTCGTGAAGTGACTGCATTTCAGTGAGACTGGATCAGTCAGGAATGGAATACCACCTACTGTGTGTTACTTTGAAATGCGTGACGGTTCTGCTATTACTGTGTAAGTACCTATTTGTGTTTCAACAGCATTTTCAAAGCACAAAGTACCACCTTCATCTTCTTGCTAGCATCACATTCATGTTTTGAATGCAGAGCAGACAAATCTGCTACTACAGGAAGCACATCTCACCAATCCACACTTACATCACTTATTGCATTTTGTAGGACAGAATGGTGCTAGGCAGGCGTTTACATGTGTAAAACAATGAATCTAAAGAAATAGTGCACCCAGAAGCTACGATTTACTCACTCTCAGGCATTTCAAGAGTTTGTTTCTTCATCAGAACAGATTTGGAGAAATGTAGCATTACATCACTTGCTCCCCAGTGGATCATCTGCAGTGAATGGGTGCCGTCAGAATGAGAGTCCAAACAGCTGCTAAAAACATCACAATAATCCACAAGTAATCCACACCACTCCAGTCCATCTATTAACATCTAGTGAAGTTAAAATCTGCATGTTTGTAAAAAAAAACAAAACAAATCCATTATTAAGGCATTTTAACTTTAAACCATTAACAATTATGGCCAAAATATGAGTTCATAATTCATAATAACATTTCCTCCAGTAAAAATAGTCCATCCCCTGTTGTCCTCTCAAATCAAAATCCACCCACATACTTGTTTAGAACTGTTTTGGATGGTTTCTCTTGTAAACGGTGCTTGATCTCTGCATATTTCTCTCCTGATTCAGTTGAGATGACTTTTTAACTGGAGCAAGCAATATTATGGATAGAGGACTCATATTTTAGCTGGAAACAACAGTTTGGAAACATCATAATGATGGAGCTGTGGATGAACTATTCCTTTAATGCTTGACTCACTCACTTTATTTTGTGGCTTTTCTTAGTAAATATTGATATATTTGATTCATTGCATTTAATTCTATTAATTTGATTACAATTTTTGACAGAGCTAGCTAAAATATTTATTAAACTGAAGCGAGTAACCGGTGTTTCAGTTTTGCTGACATTCGTGGAACTTTCTGCTAGGTTCTAAACCCTAAGAGTAACAGATGATTGTTTCTGTGTACCGTTTCAGCATGTACAGTGCCAAGGCCTAAAATAAGTTTTCCTCCTGGCCGTATAGAGGCCTCTGTCAGAGAAGGACACAGTCAAGTTTGCTTTCCTCATTTTTATTATATATTACACCCTGTCTGCTTCACCTCTCCCTGGGGAAATGACTCACCTGGCATTGTCTGGGCCATCAGCCTCTTTTTTCTCTCTCTTTTTCACTCTCTCACTTTTTAATTCAGTACATTTTATTGCTTTAACACTTTTTGCAAGTATTCAATCAACACAGAACTCATAGGAACAGCCATAAAATCATTTTCTGAAGACATCATGAGTGCTTGTGCAAAACTCTTTGCCATGATACTAAAGTGTTGTTGGTGGTTCCAGGCCTGTGCTGTGCAGTTGCTATGGTGTTTGCACTCTTTTTTTTAATTATCATCCATATCATCCATCCATAACATATGATAAATAAACACTGTACTCCCATGCTCTACTGTATGTACAAAGTGCATCTGCTGTGCAGTGATGAAGTGCTTGGCGTTTTGAGGTGAGGGGCTCAGCTGTAACTAATGGACGTCACGCTGACAGTGACCTCTATTCTGACTTGTGGTTATATGGGCAGGGTCATTCCCGCTTCGTTTCGCTCTCGTTTCCTTCGATGAAATGTTACGCAACGAATGTCCCAAAACACAGGTGCATATATCTCCTGTCTGACGTCCTGCCAGCTCTCCTCAATGCATCACCATCGTAAGTGCAATCAAGTCTTGCGGTCTGTCAACGTCTAGTTTTATCAGACAGCTTTTGCTGACTCTAAAGTGGTCAAGAATGGGAATTAGTTGCTTTTAAATACGCTTACTCCACAAACTCCACTCTGTAATCACAGGACTGAGAAGAGTATGCACTGATTTAAGAAGGTGATATCTCGTTAAGCAATGATGCAAATCCCAGTGAGAGAGGTCGTCTGTATCTCGTGAGTATAGGCAGTAATTAACAGTGCGTAAGTGAGGTGAGATTCTGCAGGAGTCTCCTGCTGTAGGCAGCATATGCTCCATTCCATTACGATAGTGTGCCAGGAACATCTGCCGAGTGATTCCAGAGAAAACTTTGATTACTTCAAGCTCTTGGCCTTTTTTGCATCTATCATGCTACACATGCGTCTAGCAGCTAACTGTTTTTGAAACATAACAATGCAGAGGTTTTCAACTTTTTTGACTCAATGGTCCCCCACTGCCCACATTGCAATTATTATTAATTATTGTAATTATATAGAATTACAATATATTGTTATTGTAATATATATATATATATATATATATATACACTATATTGCCAAAAGTATTGGGTCGCCCCCTTCTAATGAACAGGTTTGACTACTTTGGTAATTTCTATGAGTACATATCTTAATGTTAAAGCATATAATGATATTCTAGGAAATTGTGTGCTTCTAATATTATAGCAACAGTTTGGACAGGACACTTTTCTATTCTAACATGACAATGCCTCTGTGTGCAAGGCAAGGTTCAAAAAGAAAATTATTGATTCAGTGTGGAAGAACTTGACTGGTCTGCATAAAAGCAAGTCCTAATCCCAGTTTAACACCTCTGGTGTGACTGTAAATGCAGACCTTGAGCCAAAAACTCATCACCAAACACCAATGACTTGTACATATGGGTACAGTCATTTTAGACACTTCCAAAACTGTTTCAACAGAGATGGAAATACAATTTTTAAATACATGAATTATGTTCCCATCGTTGTTGCCACAGATTTGGAAGTGCCTTTTTCTGTTCTCAGACCAGTGAATCTCATATACAGTACAAGTCTGGCTTGATAGATTAGTTCACAAGCTTGCCAGGCAGATTTAACGATCCTAAATTAGACACAAATGAGACATTACAGCATGAGTATAGAGCTATAAAATTGAAGTAGAACACTTAGTCTGGATAATTGGTCTTTGATGAGAAGTATGTGAGCTCTCTGACCTTTGCAAACTTTCGTGTTTTCCCAGTAAGCTCAGTTTGAGACATAATTGACGTCTATTCTGAAACCCTTTCGGAGATTCCTGGGATCTTTTTCTCTTGAGAACAATCTGAGAATCAGGAGACTTCAGTAAAAGTCTCAGTTTGCTTTCAGTTTAATGTAATTTGCTGTAAGACAGGTATTAATAAGATCTCCTCTGGGGTTTTTCCTTCCTATGGGAAGGTGCTTCAGATTCTGAGATTGCCTGAGTTGCATACCGGTGACTCTAATAAACAACTTACTTGATGGATTAGTTCAGGAGCCAGCCAGCCAGTTGTAACGATGCTGAATTATTTATAGGGCGAATGTGTCAAGCTCATTTATGCTTGCGCTGAACTTCCCTCTGCTGTGCTGGAAAGAAAAGAGACAATACCTTAGAGATGCTTGGAGTCAGAAGGTTGCATTTTATAACATGTTTTTCCCCCCTTGTCTTTCTTCTGCTGAAGCCAAATCCATTTGCACTCTGCCGGGAGAGTTTTGCTTCACAGGGCAGGTGAGAAAGAGGCAGAAGGGAGGGGGATTGTTCTGTGTTAGCCCAGCATTGGATGTTTCGAGAGAGGGAGTGGACCGTGTCTTTCTCTCTCTCCTCCTCTCCCTTTCTCTGTCTCCATCACTATGGAGTTGAGGCGAGGAAACCACACAGCCAGTGGCAGCATGCATGAGCTCAGGGTGCTAAAACAAAAAGCACACTATCTATCACCCACTATATCATTCCGTGGACTTGCACGGCCATTACAGCGATGAGCGTAAGAGAGAGGCTGAGCGGGACACGTTACCAAGGAGACTACAATGATGAAATGCACTAGCGTCTCGTTTTCCATGTTTCCTGAAGTCTGAAGGAACTTAAAAGCTGTTATGCCAGGCTCTGCCAATCAGGAGAACATCATGAAGGTGAGGCTTAACTTTCACTTCAGGCTTCAGATACCCCATCAGAATATTTTTGCAGAAAGTCTGCATTTAAATTGAAGTGAATTGATTTTTTGCTCAGCTGCACGGAATGTGATTTTGATATTGGGTGACTCATAAAACTCCCAAGAAATGTTTTGGTCGAATTTCATCCCCCCCAAAAAAGTGGGGGAAAAAGTAAATTACATTTTGCATAAAGAAAGTTATTTTAGCACTACTGATTAATATCAACATTTAACATTTTTGGATTGTGTTTTTTCATAACAAGTGCATTACTTTCCAATTTGTCAGTATATAGTTAATATATGCAAGTTTGTATATGTTTGTGTGTGTGTGTGTGTGTGTATATATAATGTATGTATGTATGTATGTATGTATATAAAATTATATATATATATATATATATATGTATATGTGTATATATGTATGTATATATATATATATATGTGTGTGTGTATATATAATTTATTTATTTTTTTTTGCATTTTCAACAGTAATGGTACATTTTTTAGAAAATATTCTTTATTTATATGAAAATAAATGTCACTTTTTTCACAAATACAGAAAATTCACAATGTTTCTAAAAGTATAATATAATATAATATAATATAATATAATATAATATAATATATGAAATACGACCTGAACATTCAAAAGTGAGAATTTAAACATTTTTTTCAGTGGTGTCTACAATTGTGTATGTTGTGTAGGCAATTTATTTTATTTTTTAAAAACACACATATGAAAATGTGTGTAATTACATTTTGTCAGTTTCTCTGGTTTATTTTGTTTTGTTAAATTAGATTAAGTCTGAGAGGAGAATATGTTTTAATTAATTTTTCTCTCACACGGTGGTTTACAGTAGTCTGACTAAGCTGCATGTCAGGCCTTTTTGATTGTATGTTAGAACGCTTAACTCGGCAAGACTGAACTCTATAAAGTAGCAGATAAGGTTGGAAGAAGCAGCACATCGTCCTGTCAATCAAAGCCGTCAGCACAGACAGCTCGATGCAAACACAGCATTAATTTGACATATTTCCCTTCAGGCGGAGAAAGTCTGTGTTTACAGGCAACTTTAATCCTTCCTTTGCCTCTGGCAAGACACAGATTTCATTTTTATTACAGAGGAGGAAATCTGACATATCGTTTGATTACTGCAGTGTATGCTTTTAGCTTCTAGAACAATAAAAATACTGAAACACTAATGGATTCAAAATATCACATTCTCTTAAAGATCTGAAACACCCCAATAACTTCTAATGGCTGAAATAAACAAAGATACTTCAGCGTTACAGTATTCAGTGATATTCCCCAGTGCTACTGAACTGATTTTAAACTTTAAAACAAACAAAGCTTCAAAAATCCTTTATAAATAAAAAGGAAACACCTTCAATAATATCTTGAATGTCAAACTTAACATAAAGTAAAAATCCAAACATAAAGTCAATTATGACTGTACTGTACATGAGTGTGTAAGGGTAATAAAGGGGGCACTAATTGACCAAATCCATTTGAACTGTAAGAAGGTTAATGCCGTGCATTAATCTGCTCGCTTTGTGTACTCCCTGCTCTTTAATTAAACTTCACTTTGCATGTCTCCTTCAGAGGAAAATGATATACGATGTATATGTCACTCGGCAGATAGCTGTAAAGCTGGGACTCTGATGGAGGCCAGCAGATGGGATGGGAGACAATCTCTCTCAGGGGAGATATGTTCAGGGAAGTGCAGTGCTAAGCAAAAATCAAGTCCCTTGTGTTCACTTTTTTTTTTTTTGGAGGGAAAATCAAAAGTTCTGAGTTGATTACAGCGCTGGTTCTCAAGTAGTATTGCCTCAGGACCCACATTGGTCATCAAATGATGACAAAACACCATAAGTTTTTATTGTACAAATGTAAACAAAATGTTCTTAATATACAATATTGATATGTATTTATATTTCCATAAACTGAATATGCCCAATGACAACAACCTGTTTATAGGTTCTGCATTCGTGTAGTATAGGTCTTTGACTTGTTCGTTTGTTTTTGAGGAGAAGGCCTCTGATGCCAACAAAAACATGGAAATGTTTTCTCCTATACACTAATGTTCAGTTATCCCATGAAGACCATGGGCTTCATTTATTTAATAAAAAAATATGGTAAAAACAGTAACATTGTGAAATATTATTATAGTTTTCTATTAGAATATATTTTAAAATGTCATTTATTGCTGTGTTGGCAAAGCTGAATTTTCAGCATCTTTACTCTCAGTCTTCAGTGTCACATGATACTTCAGAAATCATTCTAATGTGCTGATTTGCTGCTCAAGAAACATTTCTTATTATCATCAACAGTTGAGCTGCTTAATGTTTTTGTGGAAACTGTGATACATTTGAAATTCTTTGATAAATAGAAAGTAAAAGAACAGCAAATGCACCCATCCCGAAAATTTCTAATCATACTGACCTCAAACTTTTGAACGGTAGTGTATTGTTGATAACCCTGTATGTTTTACAGTCCTTAATATGCATAATTATATGATTTATTATTCACATTTAGTATTGTTCTTTCCCTGCTGTCCACGACCCGATCAGCGACCCACCATATGTGAGAACTACTGCCCTACAGCACACACCACGTTTTATCCATTGACCACATTAATATTTATAGACACTTTCCTCGGTTTCCTGCTGATGCTTGTTTACAGCGGCGGATTGGAGAGAATGCTGCATAGTGAGAACACTCACCAACAACAGATTTATCTACCTTAATACCTTAGAAAAAACCACCAAGCATATTAGGAAAGCTCTTTTTTAAAAAGCCATCTTTCTGTATAATAGAATTCAGGCGGAAATTTGACAGAGACGCTCTATCATTCTCTCAGTCGTAAAATGAAATTATAGCTAGGAAAAGATTCCAGAGCAGAGAAGTACAATTCTGAATACAATAAATCTTGATCCTGCAAATTTAAACTGTCACCAAAGTCAGAAACCCTATATTAATATTTTAAACAAATAAGTCAAGACAAAGTTATCTAATACCTGATGTACAGTATGTAATTGGCAGAGCTCTCTTTGTATGTCTTATGCAGTCCCAGCAGAAATGTATTGCTGTGTTTGCTCTGGTTTGCTGCTTTGCTGTCCTGGTGGCTCTAATTTTCTCTGCTGTGGATGTCTGGGGAGAGGATGAGGATGGTGTCACTGAGGAGAACTGCAGCAAAAATTGTCGGTAAGAAGCAGTTCTCACAGATCATACCCTGATGATGTTATTTTCTACAGTACATATTGAATACAGTATAACGAACCAAAAGTACACCAGGGAGCACTGCATATTCAGCTCTGTGTTTTGTACCTTTAGCCAACATGAGCTTGTTAATTGTATCTTGGCAGTGTATCATCTTGATTAGGAATAGTTTTAGACTTCATGGCTGATTAAAAAGGATAGTTCACTCAAAAATGAGAGTTGTGTCATTATCTCATCTTTTTTGTTGAACAAAAAGGAAATTCTGAATAACACAGGCCAACTCAACTTTTTATTTATTTATTTTTTTTGATCAAATTACAATAAATGGAGACTGGAGCGTTCATACTTCAAAAAACTGCACAATGTTTCATAAAATTATCATTGCTGTGTTCCTGAAGCCATACAATACCATAGCTTTTTGTGAAGAACAGACTGAATTTTAACCAAAAATAAGTTCCCTCTAGTGAGCTGTTAACCGCTCATTCATTCTGCCAGAGAGCTGAACTCATCAACAAATCATTCAGAACTGAAGTGACTGATTGAAAGAAAAGATCTGACTAAAAGGAATAATTCTCTCTTGAACATCCCAAGGTGAGATGATTAATTCAGTCGTTTAATCAATTAAAATTCGGTCTGTTCCTCACACAGGACGTGAACTGAATTGCATTGTTGTGAGGACATTCATTTTCTATACTGTATATTAAAAAGTTTGGCCAGATTCACCTTTCTTGTTTTATATAGAAAGGAAGTCACATGGCAACATGTCTGCTAAATGAACAATTGTAGCATAATGTAAACTTAACTTCTTGGAGAAGACCTAACTGTTTGCCCAACAGTTTTTAAGAAAAATATGCTACAATGACTCATACACTGAATCATATGTGCATTAAGAAAGTAAACAGGTTCAAATTTGTGTTGTGCATAAAACTATGAACGTATTCCACAAACTATTTCCTGACTTACATCAATGTGCTCTTAGCATTGTCCTCGTGGAGAATGTCCCAGGAGAGCTGTCATTCAACCCCAATCGTTCAACCCATCTCCCATTTGCCATGGGTCTTAACCACCTTTTGGACCAAGCAAAACTGTCAGTTGAGATAGTGTCGCCATATTGGTCTCTGACCTCCACCGATCAGGGGTCACGGCTTTATTCTTCCTATCAGGTTAGTTAGCATGGTTATCCTTCAAATACACAATATCAACACTTAAAGTGATAGTTTTTTATTTATATACTGTATATTAGCAATAAAGTTATCATAACTTTGTCTTACCAAGACAAACTATAGGTCTACAATAATTTGTGATTTAACTTTATAAGGGTGTTTAAATAAAACACTAAACACTGAAATCATTTTAAATGCTACTGTACAGTATGAAAAATGTATATTTATTTTGAGATTCTGCTAAAGATTTCATTTATCAGTTTTGTCAATTTATAAGTGGTTTTAAAGATTAAGTGCACATTTAAGGAGCCTCTAATGGTAATGGTAAAAAAAGAAATATGCTTCTGTGTTCTCTCACAAAACTTTTGCATTCCCCCTAGACACTTTGCGTTGAACGCAAATATTTTATGAGAGACACAAAAGAACACAAATATGTCACATAAAAATAAGAGGGAAAAATATTTTTGCAAGAGAACAAAAATATTTTATGAGAGAATGCAAATGTTTTGCGAGAGAATGCAGTGTTTCTCAGGGGAACACAGTACTTTTGCAAGAGAATTCAAAAGCTTAGCAATTGAATGCAAAAGCACTGAAATATTTTTTCCCCTCCCATCTCATAATTTTTTACTATCCCATTTTTTTTTTTTTTTACTTTTTTTTTTACTTAAGGCTTCATACAAATGCAAAGTTAAATATCAGAATGAAAAAAAAAAAAACTAATACTGGCTAATAAATACAAAGTTCTGTCATGAAACTCTAGATGGTGCAGGCCGATAGGTTCTAACTCAGTCTGATATAATCACATCATTTCTGGCATGGCACAACTGATTGGTTTCTTTTTGCATCAGCTGCCAATGAACTTGCTGCTCAACACCCAAATACTTGGCTAGTGCTTCAGAAACCCTCCACCTCCCCCAGCTCCACCTGTATACAGTAGATCTGCTATAGGGCAATGTCATGTATGTTATACACAGGGGTTATTTCACGTATATTTTGTGTGCAGCAGCAGTATTTCTTACATGCTTACAGCAGCATATCTCTGGATGGACTGGCAGTAGCAAATCTTGGTACTTGCTCTGCTGCAACAGCAGTAGCAGATCTGTTCCATCGAAACCAAACACATTAACATTGCCATGTATATTACCATGCTGAACTCTCAGAGATTTTTCATGACAGAACTGATGTAGTACGTATATATTGTTCATACTTACAACCCGAATTCCAGAAATGTTGGGACATTTTTTAAATTTGAATAAAATGAAAACTAAAGTACTTTCAAATCACATGAGCCAATATTTTATTCACAATAGAACATAGAGAACATAACAAATGTTTAAACAGAGAAATTTTACACTTTTATCCACTAAATGAGCACATTTTAAATTTGATACCTGCTACAGGTCTCAGAAAAGTTGGCATGGGGACAACAATGGGTTGAAAAAGCATGACATTTTGAAAAGATTCAGCTGGGAGAACATCTAGCAACTAGTTAAGTTAATTGACATCAGGTCTGTAACATAATTAGCTATAAAAGGGATGTCTTAGAGAGGCAGAGTCTCTCAGAAGTAAAGATGGGCAGAGGCT
>JAFVLL020023309.1:16711-34066 GCA_021397915.2 Tor tambroides | reverse complement strand
GCGGCATCCTATTTTTTAGGCTTATTTTACAAAAGCGCAAAGATTTGTTTTTATTGTGAATATACACAAATAAAAGCAAACCTTTCACAATTCCGATTATCTTCATGACTAAAAGGAGTAGTTGCTTCCACCGTTAGAAGGGGAAAAAAAAATCAAGTGATTGCTCTAGCACCGCATGAGCGCACAGTTAAGCATTCTACCTTGACAATGCAGCCTGTTCATTATCATAATAAAAAACAATCAGTCAAACATATGGAAAAAAACACACTGCTCAGTTTAAATATGTAGTAAAATCTGTGCCGTTAAGCGTTATCACCGTACCGCCGTGAAGTTATGCAAAACATTTTGTTTTATGTGGATATTGGAACACGAGTGAAGTAGGCCTACATAAAAGGTAAATAATATTTTGTCATTCAAATACATCGCGAATACGGAACATTTGATTTTGTGTCAAACGAGAGACCCAACATTGGTTTCAGTTTCGTTTTAGCCTAAATGAATTTGTTTTGGTTTGTCGTTTATATAGCTATAGCTTCTTACATTTTTTAATTCTTGTTCTTTTCTAAATAGCCTACTGTTAATTGAAAGGATTTGTTGTGGAGTGAGGGGAACTAAACTAGCCTAGCTATGTTTACAGTGTTTATTATAATGTTTGTAATATTAATATATTAATATGTTTGCCTATTTCTGAATTAAATAATAAAATGCGACTCATAGGCGATTGTTCTCTCTCTCTCTCCCTCTAAAAAACATATTTTTGTATACGCGTAGCTTATTTTAACCACGCATCAAACCTTTTAAAATATTTTGATAAATTACTGAAAAAAATAAGTAAGTGACTTTAAACCGTTTAACTGATTGTATTAACCGGTCAGAATTCTTATCGGTCGGTTAACGGTTAAACGGTTAAAATGAACACCCCTAACATCAAAGTACTGCAAAAGCAATTGGAAACCATATGGAGATGTCTGCTCCCTTTATTGTAGCTCTTGCAATACTAATTAATGTCATACACAGGTAGGTCTGTGCAGTGCAAATTCAGGTTTTACATCACATCATTGCCATGCCCACTTGCACTTAGTCACTTAACAGTTGACACATGGCTATACCAATAAATAGAAAACACAAATAGAACCCATTCTAATTACTGATGCTGTCTACACTGGATATGTATAGCGATGACCGTTTAGTTTCTGACACATGCTTGAGCTACTGTTGACAACAGGACAAACAGATAAGTAAAGGAAGGTTCGCTTTGACTCGTCCTGTTTAAAAAGCATGTTTGCGTCTGAAGTCAGAAGGAGGCATCAGGAACAATTGCGTCGTTTATTTTTCATGGCATCTCATTGGAGGATTATATGTTTGTTTGGAACATTTGACTGCAGATTGTTTTGCAAACAAAGTACAGTGTAATAAAGAGTACATATATATATATATACACAAAACAATAAAATTCTTTTTACTTATCTGTAGTGAGTCAGGGCATGCTAATGCAATAAAAATATTTAGCAAACTTTAAATCTGGCATTTAAAGTTAATGCAGAATTTAGAGTCAGCATAAAATGAAAATACAGCCATTATATTTGGTAAATGTATGTTAAAAATATTTTTGTGAACGATTCATCCATATGTTTCTTTTTTTGGACCTCATAATGTTCTCATAAACCTCACAAATCTTGATTTTCCAGTGAAAATGACACAGTTCTCTCTGCTGAAGTATGCCGGGCTTCTCAATCATTCAGTCTGCTTAAACTCTGGGCCTCCATAATTGACCACAAGTTTGCATCTATTTTTTTTTAAGAGTACAACGACCAAGTTCCAAAATCCACTCAACACTGGAGTACAGAACCAAGTCCCCGCCCTACATTTTTTTCTTTTTCGATAATGCATTTCACTCATCGCTATTTCCATTTCATTGTGACTTACAAATCACAATCTTTCTTCTAGAGTAATAATCAGAGACATCTACAGGACAAGAGACAAGCGATAACTTAGATTAGAAAATATAACACTGTGATCACACTGATAATGAGAAATCTATTTTGAGGTAGCAAACATTCAGTAGGGCCAGACTTTAGGTTCATAGAGTTTCTGGCTGTGTTTAGAAGGAAGAAATTAGTCCTACAATCCAAGCAACTGTACCTGTTGGGGGATTCGAGAGAGTCGGGCCTTCCAGATTCCTGTGTGTTGACCTGCTTGTGTGCGCCACCTTTGGCACTCTGTTCTTGAATTACAACATCTCCTCTCAAAGCGTGATGTCTACTGTTAGTGTGATCTGAAATGTGTAGAAGATTATAAGTATAATTCTTAAAATGGGCGAATCCAAAAAAACAAAAACAAAGTCAAGTCATATCAATAAATCTGCTTAATCACAATGTACAGGGTGGGCCATTTATATGGATACACCGTAATAACATGGGAATGGTTGGTAATATTAAAGTCCTGTTTGTGGCACATTAGTATATGTGAGGGGGCAAACTCCTCAAGATGGGTGGTGACCATGGTGGCCATTTAGAAGTCGGCCATCTTGGATACAACTTTTGTTTTTTCAATAGGAAGAGGGCCATGTGACACATCAAACTTATTGGTAATGTCACAAGAAAAACAATGGTGTGCTTGGTGTCAACGTAACTTTATTCGTTCATGAGTTATTTACAAGTTTCTCTTTGTTCACAGCCATTGACATGTCGAAGAGGTTAACACGTGAGGAGCGGATCGAAATCGTGTTGATATCTGGTGAACGCAGTAACCGGGTCATTGCAGCAGATTTCAATGTAAGACACCCTACGAGACCACCCATCTCCCATGCTACAGTCAGCAAACTGCTTGCTAAGTTTCGTAGCAGGAAACTGGTTCAGTGTTGGATTTGCCAATGAAGGAAGTTGCTAGAAAACTATCACACTATGAAGAAAACATCAATGGTTGTCCTGGCTTCATTGTAAGAGCTGGCGTAGCACTGCGCATGTCACTGGAGAGTGGCATTAGTCGAACATCCCTTCGCGGATATTGGCTACTCACAAATGGCACCCTTACAAACTCCAGCTACTGCAGCATCTCAACGAGGATGACCCAGATCGGCGCACAGAATTTGCAGAATGGGCAAAACAAAAATTGGAACAGGACCCTCAGTTCACGCGAAGATTTTGTTCAGTGATGGGCAAACTTTTATGTGAATGGTGAAGTTAACAAACAAAACCACCGCTATTGGTCTGACACTAACCTACGGTGGATGGATCCCTCCAAGACTGTTGGAACAACAAAAGTGATGGTTTGGTGTGGTATATGAGGTGCTGATAGTGGGTCCATTCTTCATCAATGAAACCTTAAGGCCACTGGATATTTGAAATTGCTACATGATGATGTGTTTCCCTCTTTATGCACTGAAGCTGGCACGTTCCCTGAGTTTCAGCAAGATGGTGCACCACCACATTATATGGGTGCCAGGTCCAGAGCATTCCTAGATGAAATGTTTCCTGGATAGTGGATTGGTCGTCGTGGGCCAGTTGAATGGCTCCCAAGGTCTCCCGATCTGAGCCCCTTAGACTTTTATCTTTGGGGTCATCTGAAGGCAATTGTCTATGGTGTGACGATACGAGATGTGCAGCACACGAAACTACGGATACTGGATGCCTGTGCTGGCATTTACTCCTGCGAGTGTTGCTATCAGTGTGTGAAGAGTGGGAGAAGAGGGTTGCATTGACAATCCAACACAATGGGCAGCACATTGAACACATTTTATAAGTGGTCAGAAACTTGTAAATAACTCATGAAAGAATAAAGTTACGTTGAAACCAAGCACACCATTGTTTTTCTTGTGACATTACCAATAAGTTTGATGTGTCACATGGCCCTCTTCCTATTGAAAACAAAAGTTGTATCCAAGATGGCCGACTTCTAAATGGCCACCATGGTCACCACCCATCTTGAGGAGTTTGCCCCCTCACATATACTAATGTGCCACAAACAGGACTTTAATATCACCAACCATTCCCATGTTATTACGGTGTATCCATATAAATGGCCCACCCTGTACAACTGCAGTTAATTGAGCAGAAAAATTCAAACCTGAAAGATCTTTATGTCTTGGTGCAGAGTCACCTTCATCCTCTTCAGAAACTTCCTCATCCTCACCTCCGGTGTTCATGTATTGTGAGGAATCTCTTGGATCAGTGGTATCTGAGGAAGGACTGTGGGTCGGACACCTCTCTAATGACACAATGTCTGCAGGCTTCTTCGCGGTCACAGATAGAGAGGACACTTCGGCTTCCTCCAGGGTCGTGTGAGGTGAGTTTAGTTCTTCCCATCTATGCTGCTCTCCTGTCCTCTGAAAGACGTCCCAATCAGACTCCATCTGCTTTTCATGCACGTCACTCAAATGTCTGCCCTCAAGAAAATCACCTGAGTTTAGAATGTCATCAGATAAAATGGCAGTGCCACTGGCTTTTGAAACATGGGAGCGCATACAAAGGCCACTTTGTAGAGGAGAGAGTGAAGGATGATTAGGTATCAGCTCTGTCTGAGATGGTGAACGTGTTTTTGTGACGCCGTCATTTCTTGATGAACCGTTGGAGGTCTGGTGACCCGTGAAGATGACAGCACTCTGCGATGATCCCTGTGTGCTGGGAAGCTGGAACCTGCCCGTGAGCTGTGCAAGTCAAACAATATATATGCAAGATGTAAGTAGTGCATGACAGGGGTTAATGGCAATTCACGAAAAATTCATCATATACTTACCTTCATGTTGTTCTAAACTAAAACTAAAACCAAAACTTGAAATAAAACAAACATTAACGAAATCAATATATAACTTACTTCAGCTAGTTGCCAACTTTACTTATTTTTGTTTAGTTTAAGTAGAAGTACTGAAAATAACTAAAACTAAATAAGATCATTTCAAAACTAAAACTTTAAAATATAGGGGGAAAAAAACTAATAAAATGAAGGAGAAAAAATAATTGCTAAAACTTTCACTACAATAAAAAAATAAATTAAAAAAAATTAAAAAAAATAATTTACATATGAACAAAAACTACTAAAGTATATGTATGACTCTAAAATAGAACTGTTTTTAAACTTGTATGTTTTTATTTTTTCCTGTGGGACACAACATATTAAAAGTGGTATGTAGCAACTGGTTATGATTTGGAATACTGCATGCTTTTTTTTTTTTCATGGTGCTTTTCATCATTTTTTAAAAAATCCTCAGCGTCATTCCCTATTTGCTTCCACTGTATATTGTGAAAATTCTGCCATCTCCTTTTGTTTACAACAGTGAAAAGAAAGTCATACAGGTTTGGAAAAACACAAAGGTGAGAGAATTTTCATTTTTGGGTAAGCTAACATTTTGAGGGGAATTAGGCATGTTGAGGCATGTCCTTTTGAATACCCATGGGAAGAGTTTGTTAATATTTTGACAAATGTAACAAAATTAAATATTTTTCAAATATATCTGCAAAAATGTGATATACTATTTTTCTATATTCATGAAAATGAAAGGAAGTACAACTGCAGAAAACAAAAAAGGCATGTCAAGTACACTGAGTCAAGAGGTTTAAAAAGTGCTAAAATTAATTGGGTGGTCAAGGATAACTTATTGCCAGCAAGTGGGAGCTACATTTCTGATATATCATTCTCTCATTGCTTTACTTCCACTAGTCCTTGGCCCCAAAACTCAACCCTGACAATTCAGGTTACAGTGGCTTCTTTTCAAATAAACTTTAATCCAAAACATTTCAAGGTATCATTTTTGTGGCTTTTTACAGACTGACTAAGATTTCTTTTGGTCAAGGTTAGATTTTCTTCCAACTGTCTGTTCAGCTGAGTGCACTGAGATCAGTGTCTTAACTTTTAATCTTATTAACAATCCTATGCTCCTAAACTCTGTTTCATGACAGAAATACCGCACTACGGAGGAAGAGTGGCGGATGGGTACAGAAAAAAAACAAAAAACCCCACATAATAAAAAAAAAAAAAAAAACATGGCTTCTGTTTCTTTTCTGATAAGGGTCTTAAATACCAACCCGTTAGCTGCTTAATAACATCCACTGTAAACCACGCGGTCTGTCTGGCAGATCCAGTGTAGAAGTAAAAAAAAAAAAGAAAGAAAGAAAGGAAAAAAGAAATGGAGTGAGAGGAAAAGTTAATTTCTTGGCTGAGTGATTCCATCGCTAGCTGCAGGGCAAAGTAGAAAGTGTTTCGCTAAAGTAGCAATTGATTCTTCTATCAATCTGCGGCACACGCCTGCTCTTCCAAGGAATATATTAAATATGAAAATCATATCCCGTTATCATGGCTTCCCAGCTTTCAGGCTGGTAAGCTCCCCTTAATGAATGCTGCAGCCTCGGGGACATGCACGCAGCCAGTGGTGGCGCCTATGCATAATGGAGTGATTCCTCCCATCTCTGCTCATTACAATATCGGCAGGCTGGAGGGGGGGGGCTGGGGGCTGGGGGGGTGCGGCACAGTCACAAGTGACTGCTCTAGACGGAATGCTCTAAGTCATTATGAGCTGTCTTCCAGATTTCATCCGAGAGAGCTCGAGTCGCTTGAAGAGAGGGAAAGCTACAGCCACGGGCTTGAACTACATCGTCAGTGCGGGCAAAGCAGCTAGGATTAGACACCTGCGGCACTACAGATACGACGAGAAAAATGAACAGCCTCGCGACCGCCGCCGAGCAATCTACATAACAGCGACTTTTATTCGAGGGACTGACAGAAAGAGTTTGGACACATATTGTTTTAGCTGTCACACACATGACGTGAAATAAACACTGCAGACAAAACTGACACACGGTCAGTTGGATTGCATTAGCTGCCAGAGGCTTCCGCAATACTCTTTCTTTTACTCTTTTCCATTTTTTTTTTCTCTCATTTTAAATAGCCTTTTAAAAATGCATAATATCATTTTGTTTTAAGACTGTGATACTCCTTTGTTAAACCAAAGCAGTCATTTGAAGTCATTTGAGCAAAACAGTAATTACTTCAAGCACTTTCCAATTTGCTTTTGATTATAAATTAATTGTGGCCTTTGAACACTGATACCCCATATAAACTGTCAAAAGTGTCTCCTGAAGAGGGAGGCTGAGCTGAATAATGGTTGTGGTATTTTTCTCTACAACTCTCAACTCTCTTCTTTTGAAAAAACGACACACTTTGGATCCAATCACAGCACTGCAGTTTTATCAAAGGCACACAGATAGCTTTGTAAATTCCCCACTGAACTGTAATTTCCATAGATGACACGATAATTTTCTCTTACCTCGTCCGCTTCTGATTCCCCCCTGCTCCCCATTTTCTTCCTGTCTTTCTTCAGTCTGGTAATATGATCCTTGTACTCCAACTGAAATGAATTCAAGTCAAATCATTACTAACATAGATCATTTTCAACAATGCAAATGACAAGAATATTTGCTTATAACCCTAGTTCTTAAAAAAAAAAAAAAAAAACTCTGCAGTGACTGCAGTTACGAGACACAAGTACACAGGAGATTACAATTCACTCAAATCTATAACCTCCTTTTTTTCATTAAATATTACAAACAGAGCAACGGAGGAGAAAAATACGTTTATGCCCCTAAACGTAGCACTAATCAGTGTGTGTATTCCTTTGTGAGTGCCCTTAATAGTGCCTGCCAAGGCTCTTAATCAGTTTGGCGAGTTAACCAGTGGCAGAGATGAGGGCACTGGGATTACCTCCAACCTCCCACTTCATTCTCGTAAGACAATATCTGCACTCCCAAAAGGGACCAGAGTAACAAACCATTTACACCCCTTTTAGACGTGATAACACAGCTACAAGCACTGTTAAAATCTGGGTGGGGAAGAAAAAACGTCAGCGAGGGAAAGAGAAAGAGTGTTTTAGAGTTGAACGTGATGTTTTGAGGTCATGGTATGAATTTGAGCAATTAAGTAATAAGGATCAATTTAGTGTAATAAAAATCAAAGTGCTACTCCTTGACTGGCACCTAAATTAGCAGGTATCTTTTCCTACTGCAATTCAAAGCAACCGTTGCAGCAACAAAACAAAATATAACAAACACATATGCACACACACACGCACAAAAAGTAGGAAAACGGGTTCTTTTCACAAAAAGGGAAATTCAGAGGCACTTCACTATCTGAATACAGGGTGATTAATTTGTGGTGGTGTAATTAAACAATTTGTCTAATTTGATATTAAGCTGTGGAGCACTGTTCAGTTTTAAGTGACAATCTGACAGAGCTGTTGTTTTCTTTTTCTCATTTGTGTGCAGTGATAAATGAGTGCTGGAGTGTTTATGATTGTTCCCAAACAACAATAAGTGCGAATGTTTAAACACTGGAAGACAATTAGACAGACAATTACAGGATTATGGCAATGGTCTAATTGAGGCTCAGAATATATGTCTGGGGGGGAAAAAAAAATCAGTGCCTCAAAAGAATCTCTTAGTTTTGGGAAATACAAATCAAATATTCAGACTACACTACATTTTTTGCTTCCGAGCAGCTGTCATTTGGGTCACTGCATGTCATGGTAAGTATAACACACAAGACTTCACATTTCGTTCCACGTCGACAATCAGAACAACACAAACATGTGTTCTGACATGAGAATAACAAAAAAATAAAATAACAACCAAAAGACAGGCTGGGCCGCCAAAGCGACATTTGATTTGATGCATTTGCTCTAAACCAAATCAAATGTAAATCTTCAACAATAAAAACTGTGAAACAACAATACGCACAGAGTCAGCACTGTTTTAAGAAGCGCATATGATGGATATTGGGACAGATGAAGCTGCCCAAGGTTGTTACCCTCTTTTGAAGCAGCCTGCTACAATCAATGGAGAATTCTTTCATTTTTGATGCCAAGTTCTCCACATTCCCAAGAAGCTCAAGGTTGCGTGTCTTTGCTTGCTGCTCTCTCTCGCGCAGCTCCTTGTAATAGCAGCGCATCTTGGCACACTTCAACTTAGTCCTGTGAGCAGGAGACAGATATGAAATGGACAGCTTTGCTATGACTTTGTCTATATTATTTATGGAAATAAATATAGAGACCTGTTACAAATAGGTCAAACATTACTATAAATAGGTTAATGCTAGCTTATTAGTGTAACTAATTGCTCCTCACTGTGCATAGTACAAGACCAACTAAAACAATGCATATTTGTCAAGTGCCACTTTACAGTAGTACTAATGGATTCTCCACAGCTAAGATGGAGTTTTGTGACTAGCAAAGGGCGAAAATGGATAATGACGGCTGAAATTTTAAAATGAATGATAAATGCTGATCTACTAACCTCTCACATACCCTTGACCGTCACGGCCTCATATCAAAATTCTTTATTTTTATAAATGCATTTAATTGAGCCATCATAAAAACAAACCGTTCTCAAGCACTTAAACAGAAACAGATGACACCGTAAGTATCACAAAACCATCAATGAGTGCGCAGAGTAGTCTACTTATTTGTCCTGAAATAAACATTTTTATTGGAGAATGCCTATTATATCAGTGAAACAATAAAACAATTGATAAAGGAAGTGAAACATAGTGAAACGTAGTGAAACGTAGTGAAACATAATAAACATTTCTTTTCTGCCCTGAATACAGTCCTATATAGAGCAATGGCACATCAAAACATGTGCTGTTAGCTACATGAGGGGAATCCATATTCATCAAGCTATCTGCCTTTTGTCTATATATTTACAATGGTTTTATTTTTATGGATTCTATATGGATGCTGGTGTAGGGTAATATAAATCATTATACATTTTATATAATTTTATTTGTTTCTTGATAAGATATTTACAATTAATATTTTTTGTAAGGTTCTAATGTTTTTATACTTACAATCTTTCCTCTGATCTTAAGTAGGCAAACAGTTTTTCTTCCAGCTCATGTCTCCTTCTCTCCCTAAATGCAGAAAAAAAAGAATCTTAATACAGCTGCAGCTTTCAGAGTTCATGTGTAGCATTTAAACTTTTTTTTTTATTAAATATATAGCTTAAATAGATCTTATTACATATATAGTTTAAACAGATTACATTTATTACATATATAGTTTAACCAGACCGCGTTACCAAGTATACTAACTTTATAATACACTATAACTTTATATTTCTCACAAAAAGAAAGCGACAAAATATAGTGATACATATACAAATCTATCATCCTGAAAAGCAATAATCGGTGAAGGCTAATTTTCGAACTTACTTAATACTGAAAAAAGACAGATAAGCAAACATCTGACATACTACTTGAGCTCACTACCACACACAGACTATTAATAAATTATTTGTTATATTAAACGCTATAATGAGTAGTTCAGCGCACTCCCACTGGTTTTCGCTCTCGTCTCACCGAGCTCGACAGCTACATTCCGGTCACAGCTGAAATCTACTGCGCTGCTTCATTCAAGGCCCACTTAAATTTCCTAATGTTTATTTCTAGACAATACAGCATCTATCGTGTCTAAGCTGAAAGAAAGAAAAAAAAATGTACACCATGCTCTTACCGTTCGTGCATGCTCTTTTGAATATTCCCAATCTGGTCGAAATACTCAGTGTTGCAGAAAGCCATAGCTGTTTTGTTCTCTCTTCACCTAGCTGTGGCAGGGCGCGTTGTTTACAGTGGTTGCCATACGCACCGTTACCCAGGAGACCACGCGAGCTAGTTGACTGAAGGGCGCGAAAATTTCTCTCAGGCGCTGCTAGACACATTCTACCTTAGAAAGAAACGACACGGCTGGAACAGGAGTGAAAAGGTACAAATGACGCTTTTTTACTAAAGACATCCACATTAACCCGACATAAAAAGCACAAACCCCACATTTTACCTCAGAATATTAATATTTAATAATTGATATATAATACGTGACGAAACATACAAATGAAACAACATCTTCCACAAGAAGATACAAATGTAACTTACAGTACAAATGTATCCAATACTTTTAAACAAGTATTGTGATGTAAGTTATATTGTAATTAATTAAAATGCTTTTGGGTGAGAGTGCTTCAAAATAAATAAAGACCATTCAGAACACAACTCAGTAAATGTTGTAATTGTTCATACATGCCTACATTTTTTTTTGAAACCCTCCATTTCCAACTTTTACTGATTCTTATAGTTGGGTTGCAGTATGATCTTCATATTCAGTATAAACTTAAGTATAATGAATGAAATAGTAGCCTATATGTGACTTAATGCACCAGAAAATTTCATTGCCTTTGGCTAAACAACAGAATAAATGGCAGATGAACCCACGGACATTTACTGTAGTAGTTTTTCTTCCAATTATAATTGATTCTAATAAAGTTGATAATTTGCTTCATACGCATTGGCTGTTGACTTCATAACCAACTTTGCTTTCATCCTGTCTGTTACAGGCCGAGGCTAAACCTACTGTTTAACCCTCATAAGTACCTTGGGGTCAATATGACCCCAATCAACTTTTCTTTAGTTAAAAAAAATGGTTCCCTTCATCTCAGTGGAAATGGATTTTGTGACTTTTCAACATTTTCTATCTGTATTCACATAAAAAAAACCGGGCTTGATTCGGTTGTTCTGAAGGTATGTAATTTTTTTTTTTACTAATAAGGTCTTTGGGGTCAATATGACCCCAATTGAAAATGAATGGGAAATGCGAAAAAAATCTATTTATTTTTTTTCATTTGTCAAAAAATAATAATAAATCCAGCATAAGTCTGAAAATTTTCACACAGAAATGAAGGCCTGGTACTAGATCACAAATGCAATGTAGAAAAGACATGCTCACTCACATGCACACGCACACACACACACACACACACACACACACACACATGTGTGACTGCAACAAAGAGCATTTTTTATAGAAATTGGCAAATAAAATCAATAAATTCTGCGTAAATCTGAAAATGTATACACAAAAAAATTAAAGCCTGATACTAGAGCACAAATGCAATGTGGAACGAGAATATTCACTCATGTACGTACACACACACACACGCACACACACTCTCTCTTTCACACATACCCACCATTCATATCTGCTTATTGCAGTTGTTGTTTTTCAGTTTAGTTTAGGTACTTTTTTTATTTCTTTTTTTTCGAATTGGTTTTATTTACATATATGTAAAATAAATTAAAAAAATGATTTTACTTTTTAGATTGAAATAAATATGTACCTGCAATCAAGTTTTAGTGACAACTTGTGTGGCATTTCTGCAAATTTATGTGGCATTATTGCAAAAGCGGGCACTTCAAAATACATCAAACAACAAAAACAAATCCTAACCTTTGAGAAAAATACAGTTTTTAATGTATTTTATAATATTTCAATATATAATTACAAAATATATATCAGAAAAGTTGTGAGAGGAGCAGTTGACCACTTCCAGAAAAATGAATGGCTCTCTATGGGCCTCTGCTGGATATATATGGTCACTACACTATTCTTTCAAAAACTGTGATTTCTACAAGTTTTTCTCTAACCACCAGATGGCAGAATTTTACACCTAACCCCTAGATCAATATGCAGAAACAATTTAAATTAAATTTAGATCATCATTTAAGAGATTTATTCATAATAATTTAATATTTCACATGCAAGCTAACGGTGTAGTTGAGGATTTTTGTGGTAAACAGGTACAAAAGTACTTCATATCTCCCAAAACACAGCATTAATGTATAGATGAGAAGTAAACAAAAAAAATGATATATTATTTGTATGATTAAAAATGTATGTATTATTTACAATTACTCTTTCAATTTTGGGGTCATATTGACCCCAAAGGACACAAGTGTAAACAGGAATTTAAGGACTTATGAGGGTTAAGGTTAAATCGTTTTGTTTGTTTGTTTTTTTTTCTGTCATGAGGTCAATTTGTAAATAAGCATGAATGAAAGAAAAGAAAAGAAATGTGGTTAATATTCTTTGGCTAGTAGTGTTGATTAGGGCTGTAGCTATCGAATATTTTAGTAATCGAGTATTCTACCGAAAATTCCATCGATTAATCGAGTAATCGGATAAGAAGTACTTTTTCTTTATTAAAGAACAATACTAAATATACAAGAGAAAATAAGACAGGTCTCTTAAAATGAACATGTCATTTGTTTCCTTTTTAGAAAAATTAACATTTTTATTGCTGAAATTGCATATAACTGTGAAAACTAAACCCATTTAGTGCATTTAATTGCCATATTACATTCAAAATACAAATATATAAAAATATAAAAATCAATTTCAATTTACTTTAAATAAGGTAAACATAGTACAACCTAAAACTAAGACATAAATCAAAATAATAGTAATAAAGAAATAATAATAAAACCTAAACATTGTGCAACTTAACTTTCAATTTTCAACCTAACTACAGCTCAGGCATGACATAAGCCTTTACTGTCTTCTTAGAAGGATTTGTGGCTTTTGTAAGAGGCAAAAATTAGTGGGCAGGAAGCTAACTTGGAACAAAAACCATACACAACATTTATTAACATATTTTTCAGCAACATGAATTTAAAGTTATTTGGAGAATAAACCCTCTTAAATGTCTCTCTGCATACTGGTGTGTGTGTGTGTAATCCTTTAAAGGAGCATGGGGTTGCAAACACAGTGCTCTGTATGTAGTTACAGTAAATGGTAGGGATGCACTGAAATGAAAATTCTGGGCCGAAACCGAGAATTCTGGATGTGCTTGGTCGAAAACCGAAACTGCTTTGTAATAATTATTTGTTTTATTAAATAATATAAAGTAATTTTGTAAGACTTTTTAATTTAACTCAATTTTAATGACACGGAATTTAAAAAACACAAGCCAATAAAATAACCACACTTTTATTGAAAGAAAATTGGACAGAAAATATATTAATATTAAATATCAATGTATTATTTTTATTCAGTTCTATGCAACAGAATCAGACATAACTGTTGTTGTTGTTGTTTTTGACTAATTATCCAAATAATGTATAGTCCTGCAAACAGGGTTTTTCCTTTCTCAAAATGCGGCGGAGGTGGTACCATCCTGATCATGTGCACACAATGTACCCACCCTTCAAGTGGCTGAAACAAACACTTTTTACACGCAACATATTTTAGGTGTTATAATAATTATAGCTATGATTAAAGAAAATGACAATTATAAAGTTATGTTTTATTTTCTCTCACCTAATGTTT
Source organism: Tor tambroides (assembly GCA_021397915.2). Classification (NCBI taxonomy): domain Eukaryota; kingdom Metazoa; phylum Chordata; class Actinopteri; order Cypriniformes; family Cyprinidae; genus Tor; species Tor tambroides. The sequence continues at coordinate 19,929 of JAFVLL020023309.1, read as the reverse complement.
TATTATTTATTCTTAAAATAGCCTTATGAAATGTTTTCTTTTTTCTCAGAAATTCTGTGTTGTGTATCTGGTTATCAAATGAAGGCATAAAACATTAATTTAATTTATCTTTAAATGATTGAAAATTAAACTTTTTGGCAAACAAAGGGGATTTACTATTAAAATTAAAACACGGAAGACATGTTTTGTGATCATTCCTTAAAAAATAAAGTTTTCATAATTTTAGTAGTAGTATGTACATTCTTCTGAACAAATATATTTCTTCTGCAATGTCTTCAAATTAAACCGGACTTTTATTTTGACGGGTCGCCGTGAATACCTTTAAATTTCTGTGTGTGCATGATATGACGCTACTTTTACTCAAATGAAACGGTGAAACGCTCATGAAGTGACTCTCAGAGCAGTTCTGGAGATGTTGTTCGTGTGTTTATATTCTCATTGCGACGCCAGACGCTGAAATCACCGCGAGAGTCACGCGCGCTTCAGTGTGTGTGTGTGTGGTAAAGGAAAACGCGCGTCTCTGCCATTCATTCATACAGAGATGATCGCGTAATATGAGTTAATGCTCATCAGATCGCGTAAATCAGTGGGAAATGAATAGAAATGATGATTCTGTGTAAATAAATATCAAGTAAACATGTATAACAATGTAAAAACCCTGGCAAAGCTATTATTATCAGCGCATGTGAGCAGAGCATAGCGGGGAGCAGATCAGTGAAGGAGATTTTAGCAGCGTTGCCCAGTACAGCTGTACTACAGCATGTCACAGCACTGTAGCGCTACTGCAAACAGGAACAAGTATACTACATAGAAATTTCCTGTCGGTGCGTTATTTGAGCGGACTCTACTTTTCCGGTGAGCATGAGCGGTAACTGAGCAGAATGCACACTGATAGAGCGGAATATTGAACGGAGCGGAACGCGGCACAGTGAACACTGCAGTGCGCGCGGCATATATTTTCGGCGGCCGAAAATTCAGTGCATCCCTAGTAAATGGACTAAAAGATTCTTCGAAGCACATAATTTGCCTCGATGATTTTTTGTATTCGAGTTACTCGAATAACTCGAGGAATCGTTTCAGCCCTAGTGTTGATAACACAAGTTTGAGGTCTGACTGTGTGTAATTTGTAAAAAAAAAAAAATAAAATAAAAACCTCTCAGTAATTTTAACATTGGCATAAAATAGAAATTCACCCTATTTTCGAAATACATTATCTTATTGTGTACAGTTTATCAGTCCATGCTTTTCTTTCTTTCTTTCTTTCCATTTTTTTATTCTTATTTTGACCTCACAATATCATAATTTTGAATCACAATATCATAACTCAACCTTCCAGTGAAAGGAAAGACAGATGTAGAACTTCTCCAATCATAAGCCTGGAATACACTACACGATTTTTGCCCTGATTTTCCACTGATTTACAGTCTGGAGAAGTTGACGCTAGTTGCCAAAATTCAAAGCCAGTCTGCAGATTTGAGTTGACAGATTTCATAGAAAATCACATAGTGTATGATGGTCACAGACTCTGATTCCATCCAGTCGGAGGATATCAAACATGTTTGATATTTTCAGCCGATTTTAGAACACATTGTTTTCATTTGTCAATCGTCTCCTAGCAACAAGGCGCATGTTTCTGTGTGAGTTTGTTGAGTCGGAACGACTTGAAAGTCTGGTAGTGTATCATCCTCAGTCGTGTAGTGTATGATGGCCAGTTTTCCTCTCGCTGTTTACAAAGTCGGAAAGTGTGTTTTGAAAGTTAGCGTTTTAAAAAATCTGTTCAGATTTTAAAAGTCATGTAGTAGTGTATTCCAGCCTTTAGTGTTCTTAACCCCTACACTGCAAGCTTGCGTTCATCTGCCTCTGCTTTTGAGTGCCACATCCTCATCTTAACATCCAATCAACAACTGATGCATAAGGCCTACTTTCTTCCTTTATAATCCATTACACTCTGTGTAAGTCACAATTAGCAACAAAACTTTGGTTGTTACTTCTGTTTCATTGTGACTTTAACCACATATACTTTATTTTGCATATCAGAAACTGTCATTCTAAATACCTATAGAAAATAGCTAAGGAAACTCATGGCTCTAAAATGCTAATTCCCTTCAGTGTTTGGAAACTACAAACTGAAGAGTTCTATTGAAATTTCTGCTTCACGAGTGTGGAACTGTAATAGAGACCTATTTCTGACTGTTGAACTAGTGTGTCACCGTGTGGAATCTTGAAGGAGAAATTGATTGTGTCCACTCTTTCTCGGTTCAGTTTCATCGTGTCTTCCCTTCAACACTTGTGTTGTGATTCTCTCTTTGAGCTCCTCCACACTCTTCTTAATGAAGGCAAGCCAACAAGGTAAGCACACAGGTGTCAGTGCCTTCAAAAATAACTGTGCACACACCCCTGACCCTTATCCAAATGGTCCACTAAATTATGTTTTCTGTCTCTAGCTGTGTGGTGTCCACATCGAAAAAGAGGCAGCTGAATGTGAGTTTCATGCGTCTATTGGGTTTTTCTATCAGCACAGAGGCAGACATCTGTTAGATAGATGCTCAGAACATGAAGGTAAGTGTCTCTCAAGTTGATAGAGGTGAGTAATCAAGCATTGTCAGGGATACGGGGACAACACTACTGGCTGTCAATTGAGATTCGCTTTAGGTGGTAATCTTCCGGATTCTTACCATTTCTCTAAGATAAGACAGAAAGAAGTTAAACCCACTTACTGTAAATTGCTCTCTTATTCTGACATCTATTGCACATGTTGGCAGCTTTCTCCATTTTCCAGCTGGCCTATTCTATAGAGAAGGAAACTCCCCTCAGAATGGGCAAATTGAGACCATTAACCTACGGTTGCAGTTGCCATTTATTGGCATTATGGAGATAGAAAGGAAAAAGCAAGAAAAAGCAGAATCTCACAGAGAGGAATTGATACTAAATCAATACCATAGGTGCCAAATAAGCTGCCTCAAAAGATAACAATTAAGAATTTTATGAAGAACACTGCATGAAACTCTGCAGTAACAAATGTGTTGCTTGTTTTCAAGCATATACAGGTGCTGGTCATATAATTAGAATATCATCAAAAAGTTGATTTATTTCACTAATTCCATTCAAAAAGTGAAACTTGTGTAATGTATTCATTCATTCCACACAGACTGATATATTTCAAGTGTTTATTTCTTTTAATTTTGATGATTATAACTGACAACTAATGAAAACCCCAA
>JAFVLL020023309.1:0-16611 GCA_021397915.2 Tor tambroides | reverse complement strand
GGAGAATTCTTTCATTTTTGATGCCAAGTTCTCCACATTCCCAAGAAGCTCAAGGTTGCGTGTCTTTGCTTGCTGCTCTCTCTCACGCAGCTCCTTGTAATAGCAGCGCATCTTGGCACATTTCAACTCAGTCCTGTGAGCAGGAGACAGACATGAAACGGACAGCTTTGCTACTCTTTTTTTTTTTTTTTTTTAGAAAAGGCTGCACTAACTTTGAATTTATGGAAATAAATATAGAGACCTGTTACAAATAGGTCAAACATTACTATAAATAGGTTAATGCTAGCTTATTAGTATAACTAATTGCTCCTCACTCTGCATAGTACAAGACAAACTAAAACACTGCAAATTTGTCAAGGGCCACTTTACAGTAGTACTAATGGATTCCCCACAGCTAAGATGGAGTTTTGTGACTAGCAAAGGGCGAAAATGGATAATGACGGCAGAAATTTTAAAATGAATGATAAATGCTGATCTACCAACCTCTCACACACCCTTGACCATCATGGCCTCATATCAAAATTCTTTATTTTTATAAATGCATTTAATTGAGCCACCATAAAAAACAAACTGGTCTCAAGCACTTAAACAGAAACAGATGACACAGTAAGTATCCCAAAATCATCAATGAGTGCGTAGAGTAGTCTACTTATTTGTCCTGAAATAAACATTTTTATTGGAGAATGCCTATTATACCAGTGATACAATAAAACAATTGAAGTAGCATCAAAAATTGTGTGTCACTGCAATATAGACTCATTACAATAATAATAAAAAATACATAGGATAAAGGATAAAAAAATGACAAATAATTACTCAAAGTAATAAATGAGAGCACAATAAATATAATATCGCAGTGAAAGATGATAAACATTATTTTTCTGCCCTGAATACAGTCCTGTATAGAGCAATGCACAGCAAAACATTTGCTGTAAGCTACATGAGGGGAATCCATATTCATGAAGCTATCAGCTTTTTGTCTAAATATACACAATTATTTTATTTTTATGGATTCTATATGGATGCTGGTGTAGGACAATATAAATTATTATATATTTTATTATTTATTTTTCTTGATAAGATATTTACAATTAATTTGTTTTTTGTAAGGTTCTAATGTTTTCATACTTACAATCTTTCCTCTGATCTTAAGTAAGCAAACAGTTTTTCTTCCAGCTCATGTCTCCTTCTCTCCCTAAATACAGAAAAAGAAAGAAGAAAAAAATCTTAACACACCTAACGTTACAGCTTTCAGAGCTCATGTGTAGTATTTAAACATTTCTTATGAAATATTTAGCTTAAATAGATCTCTCTACATAAACAGATTTAACCAGATAGCCTTACCAAAAATACTGTATAACTTTACATTTCTAACAAAAAAAGAGAGCGAACAAATATTGTGATACACTAAATCTGTCATCCGGAAAAGCAATGATATGTGAAGGCTAATTTTCGAACTTATTTAACCCTGAAAAAAATATAAATAAGCAAACATCTGACATAATACTTGAGCTCACTACCACACACAGATATTTGCTATTTTAAAAGCTATAATGAGTAGTTCAGCGCACTCCCACTGCATACGGCTCTCGTGCTAACCGCGCTCGACAGCTACATTCCGGTAACAGCTGAAATCTACTGCGCTGCCTCATTCAGGGCCCGCTTAAATTTCCTAATGTTTATTCGAGACAATACAGCATCTATTGTGTCTAAGCTGAAAGAAAAAAGTACACCATGCTCTTACCGTTCGTGCATGCTCTTTTGAATATTCTCAATCTGGTCGAAATACTCGGTGTTGCAGAAAGCCATAGCTGTTTAGTTCGCTCTTCACCTCAGTGTGGCAGGGCGCGTTGTTTACAGTGGTTGCCATACGCACCGTTACCCAGGAGACCGCGCGAGCTAGTTGACTGAAGGGCGCGAATTTCTCTCAGGCGCTGCTAGACACATTTTTTGCCTTAAACACGGCTCTTTTTTTGCCTTAAACAGGAGAGAAAAGGTACAAATGACACTTTTTACTTAAAACATCCACATTAATCCGACATAAAAAGTACAAACCCCATAGTTTACCTCAGAAACGTTAATATTTGGGTCAGTGACGTGACGCTAATTTTTTTGTGTCCATATGGTTTAATTAAATTTAAAAGGGTTAAAATTTCAAAATAAATGTGCAAATTAATTGCATACATTCTCATTTTTTTGTGGACCAAGTCTAAAATTTCTGGTTTTAATTCATTTTGAGAGAATATTTGGGGGATTATTGCAAAAATGTCAATGTGGTGTAACCGTAAAAAAACTGATCTTGTTTAAAAAAGGTGAAATTCTCAATAAAACATCAGAACAGCTAGTTTGGCATAACCGTACATTAGTACTATTTAATAGTAAATAAAAATAAATGGAGCACCATTGTTCTGAATATTATAATTAATTTGGGGAATTATGGGAGTCACGTCAAATTCCTTGAGTGTCAAGGTGGTGTAACCATCATTCAAGGAGCCATTTTGTTAATATTTTGCAAGAAGATCATGCGACAGGAAATTATATCACAGAGAAGGACCTCTGATGATACTAACTGCTGCATGTAAATGTTAGTAACTCTCTTTAAAATGTGAGATAATTTGACATTTTTAGGGTATGGTCAGGTATTCTTAGGCATACATGTCAAATGGTATGACCTCAGAAATACAGTGATAATTCATCATTATTATGAAAATGAGTATTAACTTTAAAAATTGCATTTGAAATATTCCCACCAAGGCCATGTACTTACATCGGTGTCCATGAAATGCATGTCAAATTTGATTTTAAATTGAAATGTCAATTGGTGTAACCGGTTACACCATTTGACTCCTATTACAAGCCTTTCTGTTAGGGACCAATTTAGTCAAATATCACTAGTTTATGATGCTGATTAAAGATGTAATATAAACTAACCTACTATTTGAAACTATTTTCAAGTGTTAAATGTTATATTTTTTAAGAAAGTGGTTCTTTATTTACAACTTTATTATTAAAGCTCTGTAAGTCCAGAATAAAATAATTATGTTGCACAACATAAACGAATACAATCAGCTTTATATTGAAAAAAATTGTCCTGGCTCTTCCAAGCATTATAATGGCAGTGAATGTGATATTCAAAAGTCCAATTGATGTCCAATAAACTGCATCCATACATCATAAAAAATTGCTCCAGACGGCTCTGGTGGTTAATAAAGGCCTCCTGAAGTGAATCAATTTGCTTTTTTATAAGCAAAATATCCATATTTAAAACATTACAAACCGTAATTTCTACACTGTAAAAAAAAATCTATAAAATTTATGGTAAAAAACTGGAAGATGGGGTTGCCAGAATTTTGGTAGCAATGTTTTAAGTTTTACAGATTTAAATTAAATTACAATTTAATTGACAATTAATACAATTAAAATGTACAATTAAAAAAACATATTTCTTTAACTGATGTAATGTTGGCTGAGCTCTGGCTTGCTCAGTTGCGGACACTTAATTTCTAGCGATTATCATCAGTTTGATTTCACAGATACTATTTAAACTAAACTGAGCTAGACAATGACATCTCTGAACTCAATAATGAAATGCCCTTAACTGAAAATTGAGTGTTCACTCTTATTATTATACTGTACATTACTGACAGGTAATGTTACTATATCAACCTGTTGAAGTTCTGAAATCTATGGTGAATACCATCAAAATCAGTTGGTGATGAGAAAGTCACATGATCAACCAAAGCTGACCACAAGCAGCTTTTCCACAAGCTGAGAATACTAATATATAGAAGGTGCACAATGTCATTCACACAAACACTAAACACCATCAGGGTGACACTCATAAAACTGAAATATGCGATAATAATTTAACAACATTAGATTGCAAATCTAATGTAACAAACAATCCTAATAAACATAACTGATAAGAAAAAAAACTAAGAAGAAACACCGTTATTTCAAAGAAAAAGCATAACATTTGAAATGCAATCCAGGGAATTTTGGGAACGTCAATTTAAAAGTAAATTATACAGTCTCTTTCACTTCCAAAAACGCTATTTTACTGTAAAATTGTCTGAAATGTCTATTACAGTTTTTCACCACATATAGCAGGGGAACTTGCCATTAACCATTTAATAAGTTTTTACTGTAGTATTTTCACAGTTTTTTTATTGTTAAAATCACTGTAATTTTTAAAACTTGGTTCTCGCGAGACTAGCATGTTCTCACCAGTGCTTACCCTACATCTACGTCTTACGTCATCTGCTGGAAAGCCACTCTCTCATGAACGCAAGTAAGACAAATAGCAGAAGCTATTACGGTTTATAAAGTTTTAAATATGATAGGGCTGGCTAAAAAATATCGATATCTCGATATTAATCGATTCTCATTTTTACGGAACGATATTGATTCTTAAATCCCAAGAATCGATTAGTCTAGCTTGTTTTCAGTTAATGGACGGAACATTGAAGGGCACCTCCCATCCAATAAATCGCAATAAGCATTGTGCTTTGGTACTTTTAATATGAAACAAAGTCTCAGATTTCAAATTTTGTCCATTGTATTGCAGTATTCAAAAAGGAAATGCTGTTTTGGCACTGTTTAATGTGGAGTGACAGATCGCTGTAGCGCCTCAGTTCAACAGACGCGGCAGCGCATAGCACACGTGAACTAATCATCTCCTCCACATTAATACCAGTTTCAGCACAAAATAAACATGACTAAACATCCGATGGTAAGTTAAAAGAAAGAGTACAACTTTACAATCTGTATCCTGCTCATGTTATCGCTGAATCAGTGTTTCAGCCGCAAAAAGACGTCAACATAACATAGCTTGTAAACAATGTCACGTAACGTCACATTTACCTCAGAAAAAACATATTAGGTGACCAAGAACTCTTTAGTAAGATAGAAAAATAAACTAGAGAGGGGCATTTTGCTAAATATATGCACCATATAACATATTCATTATAAATTTTACTGTTCTTCAATGTTTAATTTATGTTTGAATAAATCCAAGTTTTTATGACAGCCACTATTGTTTATATATATATATATATATAAAAAAGAATTGAAGTAGAAATATTATGTAATTGTAGCTTTATTATTTTAAAAACTTCATTAAGTGTAATTTTAACAAATCAGTCAATTTTAACCTTCAATATTATAGTAATGTAGTACCAACTGACTCTCATGTATATTTTAAAGCATTAGTTGAGAGATTTTATTTCCTTGAGAAAATTTGGCATGTACTGTACCTGATATATATCCAAAATAATCAAAAATCGAATCGAATTGGTAATCGAATTGAATCGCAAGCTTGTGAATGAGAATCGAATCGTGAAATTTGTGTCAAAACCCAGCCTTAAAATATGAATATTTTTCTTACAAAACTGCATTGATTCGCTTCAGGAGGCCTTTATTAACCATGGGGTAAATTTCATTTTTGGGTGAACTATCCCTTTAAGCAATATATAGTATCATATAATGTAATATATACATAAATAGCAAAAGGAAGTGGGTGAGTACATTTGAACATAAATTCATGATAAAAATGTTAACCAAAGGTTATAATTTACATCTGTAAAATACAATTCATTCAATTTCTTACATTTTATAATATGATATAACAGAGCCCATTTTCCCCCAGTAGGTGCCACAATACAATAAGAAAATTTAAATTACAATATGAGACATTAGTTCACTGTTCATCACTCTGATGATTTATTGTCAGATATTGTTTCTTAACTGTAATTACAATATGAGACATTGAGTTCACTGTTCATCACTATGATAATTTCGTGTTGCCAGATTGTTTTTTTGTTTTTTTTTAGCACTGAAAAAAAAGCACTTCAGCTGAACTTGTTGACAGTCATGCTTGATTTCAGTGTCAATTTCTTCAACAAACAATGGCCTTTGGCTGTAGAAGCAATTTGGTCAGGTTTGTGTCAATTGGCGTAACCAGTATTTTTCATAAAAATGTAATTATATACAGGAAAATTAATGTGGAATAAAATGTAATCATCTAGTTTAGTATAATAATATGGTTTTTAAAGTCCGTGTAAAGTCAATATTAAGTGTGTGTTCTGAGTTTGTCACACCACAGAAAAATGTGTTATTAACAACCCAGCCAAATTTGAATGCTAAAAAAAAAACGCCAAGTAAATAAAATAAGGTATCAAAATCTTGAAAAAATAAGCAGTATTCTCTGCTCTCAAACGCTGGGGGCGTTTTCCCACCCACTCGTGGGAAAGCTGCCGTCTCAACTGTCTTCCTCTAGCAGCTTATTTAATAAGGAGACAGAGCTGTTTTGTAAATGATCACAACCAGATATTATGCATTCACGTGATGAAGGCATAGCTAGCTAACAAACTGTAGGCTGTAGTAACTAACGGTAATGACAGTAACTCGCGATTGAGCCGTGAAGCACTGATGCTAATGCGCTGTAGTTATTAGGTGTGTTCGACTTGAAGCAGCGCTGCAGAACGATCAGTGTTTGACATCAAAGTACCGCGAGAGCGATTCGAAAGCATCAGGAGCGTCTGCAGTACTGCTTCAAGTCGAACACACCTCTTATAGTGTTGGGGGAGGGGCCGTGCTTGGTGGCTCGATTGCGTCATCGAGTCCTGATTTAGCCCCACCCAAAAAATCCTGATCACAAAAATAGTGAAAAACTGTTAAACGGTCTAACTCCACAATTAATTACTACATGGTTCACAGTCTTTGTAACATGTTTCAGCAATGCATTTCTAACATTTAGAATGTGTTTACAAACAATTCTCAGAATTTATTTTACACGGACTTTAACATTTTTTACATAATTTGTCAAAGATTATTTAGAAAAGAATTTGTGTTTTCAGCATATGTCCTGCCAAATATTGCAAACGCATTAAAATTTACATTTAGAGATAACTCTAATAAAATCTATTTTCGTGTGATATTTGAAAATGAAGTAGTTATTTCTATGAGTAAGCTTACATGCCATCTAGGTGGATAAAATATTTAATATTTTTCGTTCTTTGGCGGTTACACCATTTGACATTTTCATATACATTCAGTCTTAACTTTTGTAAAAATTGGTACATATGTCATTTTTAACTACGTAAAATCAACATAAACACGCTGTGTACATTTTAAAATACCTGATGCATGCTTTTAAAACAAGCTTTTAAAAGATTTTTTAATTTCTCATCTTGCCAACCCCTTTTTGTCACTGACCCATTTAACACGAGACGAAACATACAAATTACACGTTTTGTCTCAAGCATCTTCCACAATAAGTTAAATGGTAACGTTACAGTACAAACAACGACGTTATTAATATTCCAATGTCAAAATAGCCTTTTAAAAACTGTTTTGATGTAAGCTATATTGTAATGAATTAAAATGATTTTGGGTGGGTGCTTCATAATAAGTACAGAAAGAATAAAATCAGAATAAAATCAGAGGACAACTCAGTAAATGTATGTTTATATTGATGTAATTGTTCATACAGGCCTACATTTTATTTGAAACACTCCATTTCCAACTTTTACTGATTCTTATAGTTGGACTGTAGTATGATCTCCAAATAGGTACCAACGTTACTGAAGAAAATATATAGTGAATGAAAATCTTTATGAATGAAATTGTATATGACTAAATGCAGGGCCGGCCCGTGGCATAGGCGGAATAGGCAAATGCTAGGGGTGCCGCTGATCCGTAGGGGCGCCAAAATGCTTTAAGTTTGTTTGTTTTTTTTTTTGTTTTTTTTAACTGTTTATTTTTTTATTACCAATACTATTTCAATACTATGAATCTAAAATATTACAAAAAAGCGATCGTCCCACAAAAACATAACTATTTTATTGCTCTCCCGTCTCACCCCGGTTTGACGCATTATCAATATTCCCCCGCACAGCTGTACTTCCACATACATCAGTTAGCTAATGGATTGTGATAGATGTTCACTAATAAATTACCACTGTATCAAAAAGACCGAAGCCCTCTGAAGAAGAAGAATATGGGGCAAAGACAGAGGTATATGATGTAATATGCTAAATGATGATCATATACATAAACTAGATGAGGTAAAAGTTTGTGAACAAACTTTATGTAGTCTAGTCTAGAAAGCCTAGTCTAAAAGTTTAAAAAAGCATAATAACAATGTCTGGAGTTCCAGAGATCCGAGATTTTTCGTATCACATGATAACATGTTTTAATAATATTTTTACGCTATAGTTGTGTAGTATCTGGGTAGGCTGTTTATGGTATTTTTATTTGTATTTCAAATTGGCTAATTTTGTAATGTTTGTATATAAGTGGGCTTATTAAAAATAGCAACATTTTATGTAAAATTTACTTCATGTAAATTTAAAGATGTACATTTCTCAGTTTAATTCGTGCAGGTTAGAAAGGCTAGTTTAGTAGAACATTGCTGCCATCTACCGGAAATTGAACAGTTCAAATTTATTTTGAAGATTAAACAGTAACGTTACTGTATGTGTGCAAAACTGTAAATCTGTAATAGTTTTGTGCAGGAATAGGCTACCAGATATAATTATTCTTGCTAATTTATAATGTGACTTAGGCAGCACCTATATTTTTAAACAATTTAAAATAAGGTTAATATTCCATAACTAACATTAACAAATATAATAAATATTGTTACAAATGTATTGTACATTGTTAGTTCAAATTAGTTCACTAATGTTAACAAATGATACCTTATTGTAAGTGTTACTGTTTCACTATCATCAGCTTTTTAATAAGGCCTAAGAAAATGTAACACCCAATAGTCACTTAGGGGCTGTTTACACCTGGTCACTTCATGCGTTTTTTCTGATCGGATAGCTATCCGATCCTGAAAAGACCTGGGGTAAATGCCCTCCGAAACGCTTTCGAGACGCATTTAAATCTGATCGCTCAAACCACTTCGGGAGGTGGTCTGGGCCGTATTCCAGACGAAACTGGACAAGTGTAAATGCATCTGGTTGTTGAAACCACATATGATAATTTTACTCCTCCCAAAACATTAAAATAATCAACATGTGAGAGTGTTTTGTAGGCTATATGGCATGTTATAGTTAGATATGACAGCGCTAATGCGACAAGCATCACCGCGGATGAGTAGCTGAGTATCTCTTCAGCAAGCCGACACGCAAACTGCCGCGAATGAAACTGAAAGTAAGTCGCAGACGCTCAACACACAATCATCTTCATTAAAAGTAGTGAGACTAACCTATCTTTCCAGTGCTGATGTCGCGCTCTCTCCTGTTGCGGTCTCTGATCTTGAAATGAGCTGATAATGAATAAAATGCAGCGCCTATGTATTGCTTTCATTGACGTGAACTCCGTTAAATTTGCATATAGCGCGGGAATTGAAGAACGGATTTATATCCGTTTCGCGAAGACACATTTATGTGGCCAAGTGTAAATGGAAACGTTTTAACAAATCAGATAGATATCCGATCAGAGAAAACGCATGAAGTGACCAGGTGTAAACAGGCCCTTATACTCCTCCATTTCTCTCTTCAGATGCACTTTTGAAATATCTAGCTATACACAAGTTTAAGGTCTGACTGTGTGTAATTTGTTATCAAAAAAAAATAAAAAAATCACCCTATTTATTGTGACTTTAACCACATATAATTTATTTTGCATATCAAAAACTGGCATTCTAAAAACCTATAAAACATAGCTAAGGAAACTCATGGCTCCAAAATGCTAATTCTCTTCAGTGTTTAGAATCCACAAAATGAAGAGCTCTATTGAAATTTCTTCTTCACGAGTGTGGAATTGTAACAGAAACCCATTTCTGACTGTTGAACTATTGTCACTGTGTGGAATCTTGAAGGAGAGATTGATTGTGTCCACTCTTCCTCAGTTCAGTTTCATCGTATCCTCCCTTCAACATTTGTGTTGTGATTCTTTCTTTGAGCTCCTCCACACTCTTCTTAATGAAGGCAAGCCTACAAGGTAAGCACACAGGTGTCAGTGCCTTCAAAACTAACTGTGCACACACCCCTGACCCTCATCCAAATGGTCCACTAAATTATGTTTTCTGTCTCTAGCTGTGTGGTGTCCAAATCGAAAAAGAGGCAGCTGAATGTGAGTTTCATGCGTCTGTTGGGTTTTTCTATCAGCACGGAGGCAGGCAACAGATAGATAGATGCTCAGAACATGAAGGTAAGTGTCTCTCAAGTTGATAGAGGTGAGTAATCAAGCATTGTCAGGGATACGGGGACAACACTACTGGTGGTCAATTGAGATACGCTTTAGGTGGTAATCTTCCGGACTCTTACCATTTCTCTAAGATAAGACAGAAAGAAGTTAAACCCACTTACTGTAAATTGCTCTCCTATTCTGACATCTATTACACATGTCGGCAGCTTTCTCCATTTCCCAGCTGGCCTATTCTACTACAGAGAAGGAAACTTCCCTCAGAATGGGCAAATTGAAACCACTAACCTACGGTTGCAGTTGCCATTTATAGGCATTATATGTTATGGTGACAGAAAGGAAAAAGCAGAATCTCATAGAGAGGTATCCATAGTAAATCAATACCATAGGTGCCAAATAAGCAGCCTCAAAAGATAATTGAATTAACAATTTTATGAAGAACACTGTATGAAACTCTGCAGTAACAAATGTGTTGCTTGTTTTCAAGCGCATAATATATATATATATATATATATATATATATATATATATATATATATATATATAGACAACATAAACAGCACTTCTCAGTGTTCAGTAAAACAAAGTTATACAATAAAATGGTTAATTGTTACACTGTGTTATTTTCCTTGAACTATTATTGAATTGCTATTATTGTATGATTTAAAAGTGCAGTCTTCCTGTTATAAAGTAACACATTACATAGAACAAGCAACAGATCTATTAGTTTGCATTTACACTCCAATACTTGCACAGATCTTATTTTGACGTACAGTGTCAGGTTTTTTGTTTCCGCCTGTTACTATGGTTATCACTGTCAGTTATGGCAGTTTCTGATTCAATCAATTAGCCTTTTTCACAAGAATCGGAAATTACATCAGCGCAGGGTAAAAATAGTTCCGTTACAGGTAGGGTTGGGTACCGAACTCGGTACTTTTAAGGGTACCGACCGAATTGCGTTGGTACTACCGAGTATCGATTCACATTAAATCATTCGGTACCAAATTTCGGTACCTGAGAACGCATTTGGGCGCATACGAGAGAGAGAGAGAGAGAGAGACCCTGTGACATGATGTCCCTGCAACTCTTTAAAACACAACACACAGGGCAAACCGAAATGTTCTGAAGTGTGCTTACATTTCTAGGGTCATATGGTTTCCGCGAAAACGCGGACAGGATGGCGGAGTCCATTCATAAAAACTGAATTTACTGTATAGCGCGGAATGTCATGGAATTGTCAATTAGAGGATGAATAAAAGGTCTGTCACTTAATTAGAATCGCGATATGAACTAGTGTATGTTAATATTAAAACGCAAAAAGACGATTTAAATATGAATCCCGCATATTCCGTATGAATGGCGGAGACGCGGTTTTGTTTACTAATTTACACTAATACTGAAGCACACGTGAACTCGCGGTGATTTTCGGTCTCTGCATCTCACTACATGAACACATGAACTTACAGGCTGTGAGAGTCACTTCATGAGAATTTTACCGTTTCATTTGAGAAAACCAGCATCATATCATACTGTATACACACAGAAACTTCACGGCAACCTGTCAAAATAAAAGTGCGGTTTAACATGTAACAGAAATATATTACTCTTGTATTACTTTTGTACAGTATAATGTATGTCTTTATATATTCTATTTACTGTCAAAATTAAACAATTAAATGATAAAAAATAATTATTACCACTATATTATCCACTTAATTGTAGAAAAAAATAAAATTATTAAAACTTTTTTAACCTGTTAACCGTCACCCGTCCACTCTGTGGGATACCCAAGTTTACTTCACTATTTTACAATTAAATCCTAATCTAATCATGACAAACTATATCTCTTTGGAAAGGTCTAAGACTCCTAAATAGATATTTTACCACTTTTTTTGTTAAATTATGTAGGAAAATTAGATTAATTTATGACAAGAGTGCACCTAAAAAAAAATCTACATCATAACAGGAGTTCTGACCTTTGTCACAGAAATCATAAGAAATTATATATCAATTGAAAACTTAAAATCTCAAAATTCATGCTTTGAACCCCATTTTAAAATCAGACATTGCATTACCATGGAAATGGTACATAAATATCATGTTACAAAATGTTTCATTCATGAATTATAAAAAATTAAGTTTGGACAGTGCACAATAATGTCTATGTTCAAAACTGTGAGTGACAGTTAAGGGGTTAAAGGAATATTCACACAAGCTTTCTACCATGTATTAATTTTAACAGTAAACCTCTGTTTGTTTTCCAAAAAATAAAAGGGTTTCATTTTCATTTGATTAAAAATAAATAAATATTTCAACCTTCATTTGATTATCAGAAAAAAATAAAACACAAGAATTTCTGGAATAAAAAAAAAATAAAAATAAAACATTGTAGTGCCCTATTGTTCAAAATGTTGAAATTGAGAGTTTTGGACTTATTTTTTCACTGAAATAAATGTTTTTGTTATTACAAAGAGAGTACAGTACCGTAAAAAAGTACCGTTGGGTACCGGTACCGAATTCCAGGTACCGGTACCGGTACCGATACCGGTTCAAAAGTGAACGGTACCCAACCCTAGTTACAGGTCTGCGCCTATTATATCAGTGTGCCCTTTTCTCAAATAATGCTTCTTACCTTTTCTGTTTTGTCTGTTTTCCAAGTTGTTGTTATATAATCTATAAAGAAATAACATTTTACTTGTTTGTAACTTATATGGCCACTCGGACCGCTGACTCGTGAGATAACGCGCTTAACATAGCGCTGGATGGTTTCTATTCTCCGTCTCCGGGAAAAGTCCCTTTTTTAAATAGTCTTTGATCTCCGGTACATTTGAGCGTATTATCTCAATTTACTCAGTCATTTCCCTCAAATCACCACATCATGATAAATTACTTCAAAATGACAACATTTATGACCAGATGCACATTTTTCCAAGAATACATTAAACAATTCTCAGTCCGGTTGAAGCATATTAAACTCAACACAACAACGTAATCCCGATAGAATAGGAACAAAGCCATGAATCCGAGTCATCTCTTGTTTAATATGTATTTCCCAGGGCACATTATACAACATACATTTACTCCATCACATTAATGCAAAGGAGAGCAAATAGAAAATACAACATCACTTTAATAATAATAATAATAATAGCAAAAAAAAATAAAAAATCACGTGGAGAGTCATGCACAGCCAGCACCAAACGGACAGAATGGCAAAGCAAACGTTAACTGAATTATAACTGCCACCATTTAGAATTAAAGTTGTATTTGTGATGACCCGAGCTGACCAAACAGTTAATTGTGAAATGTTTGCGCTTTGTAGAGTACAGTACCGGCAGTTCAAGCATTTTCATAGGATCTAATTTGTAAAAAAAGACTTTGATTCTCGAATTCATTCTTGTTTAGTACGGCCGCTGTTGTCACCGGAAAAACTTTTACCCTGCAAGCGCCAATCCGGAAGCCAGAAACGCGGAAGTGTGAAAAAGGCTAATTTAAATAAGGTTGTCAATCCAGAAGCTTTGCAATGTGCAGTTAGCAGCATGACAAATGTATATTATATACAAAAAAAGGAGCAAAGACCGCTCCCATTATAATCATCTGTAACTCAGTGTTTGCCAGCCTCTCTTAGTTGCATTGTGTAAATCACTTATTTACATCACATTGTTTTTTTTGTTTTGTTTTTTATAATGAAACGATTTGTGAATGTGCTTTGGCTGAACTTTGTGAGCTTGTTTTTAACAAACTCCAGCATTTTCAGCTCTGTTAAGTGGATTCAGACCAACTTCTGATTGACCATTACATTCACATACTCAACAGATATATCCGTGATTGGCTCAACGATGCAAAAACATGTTGTAAATAGAAACATTTGATGCTCTTCACAGACCACTTACACAAATACACACAGGAGCATTATTATCATATATTCATGATTTTCTCTTATTTTATATTGTCAGCACCAGGGGAGTCATGCACTCATTATTTTTGAGGGGGCACGAGTGGGGGGGCTCATCATGCTTGTCATGTGACACAGCAGCCACGATAGCACTGATATTGGCTTGCTTATTTATTTTCAGTTTTATTCGAAATATTCCCTGTTGACTATATCATGAAATATCTCGATTCCCAAATATGTGTAAGTAAATGCATTTTCCACTTTTATAGATCATATTAGTTGATCTATAATGGGCAAAAGTAGCCTAATGTTAGTGTAATTTCTTAACTACGCATGAAACTCATCTTTTTACATCTACCAGATATGGGTGTCATGCCATAAAATATTTTTTTTTAATACGACTGACAGTGTATTTAATGTGAATTTCATAAAAATATTATAATTTACTACTTATAACGCTTTCATTGTACAGAAAGAGAGCACGGAAGATTTACATTTTCAAAGAACATTTTCAAGCACTCTCAAAAACTCTTATTACAATCACTGGAGCTGTTTACACTGTGGAATTAATATCCTACTTACATCAGACGCACATCTGCAATTTGTTGTTTCTGATGAGAGAATTCGTCAGAGAGCAAAATCCATTCCACAAGCGAGTGAAAACACCGGCATTTCAGCAATGACTCATCGGAACGCCTCTGATTGGCTATTGCATTCATAAGCTCAACAGAATCGTGTGTGATTGGTTATAATGCACAGCTCTGTAAAAAACGTGTCTGTCTCTGGTTCAGCGCCAGCCAGCGATGCTGTGCTGCATGTTCTAAGCATGCCGGTGTGACTGTATGGAATATAAAAAATATTATTCGGATATTTTTTTCTCTTTTGGAAGCTGCATTCAAAATCCGCTTGGCTCAAAAAAGACACTTTGAATGGGCATGACGCCTCTGGACTCAGCACAATTATCATGTAGAGTGAGTTTTATCGGTTTGATCCATCCACATTGCCGCTTAGTGGTGAACTTTGTAGTAGCAGTAAATAAAGTACCTAAATGAGCAAAATCATGATATTATAGTGTTTGAAATATAAATATATTTTTTTTCAATACTGGTATATCATGGAACCCTAGATCAGCTCCAGGAGTCACTTCGTAAGAGAATGTGGGGACATGATATGGAATTTGTCTATCCTGTACAAGTACAAAGCAATAAAGCACAGCTTCTATGGAGTAACCTTTGTGGCAATTAAAATGAATGTAATTTTTCAAGAAACTTGATATATAAATATAAATTGAAACTGAAAAAAATAAATAAATTGCAGGCAAAATCTTTGACTTCGTTTTTAATACACTGCATGTTTTGCAACTGTTTTCTCCTCTTTCATGCGCTGATCTGTCCTTACAAATATGCTTCCAGAGTTTTCATTTACACTTCTAAAGTTTTCGTTTATGCTTCTGAAGTTTTCATTTACACTTCTGAAGTTTTCGTTCACCATTCTGGCACAAATCTCTAGTGGGGGCGGGGCTAGCAGCGGTGTGTTCTCATTGGCTACTGAGTTTTTGTTTGACAGCTTCTTGACCTGGAAGTGAAGGCGTCAGTGTGGATGTGAGCGTCTGTTAGCGGTTTCCTATTTCATTTTAGTGATATGATATATAAAGATTTTATTATTATTATTATTATTTTATCAGTATTTATCTGCTGCTACACTACATTGTTGAGATGATTTCTTAGGAATAGCAGAGATGAATGATATCATCATTATCATCAGTCATCATCTTTATCAGGATACTAACGGTACGTTGTCTTGATTTAGCCCAATCATTACAGGACCTGGTTATCTACATACAGTTACAGTCTTCAATTAGATCATATTTGCTTTGATTAGTTCATATTTCCCCCAGCACATAATGTACAGTACTAAATGTAACGTTACTGCATCTGACAATGACCAGTGCTATTTTACAAGTGCACTGTCAATCACTACGCTGTCAACTTTGGCAATGTAAAGCCTTTTTACCATGCTTTTTCTGTGTCCAGATTTGACTGTAATAACAATGCAAAAATGGCCACTTCAGATCAGGGGCGGACTGGGGCCAAAAAGTGGCCCTGGACTTTTTGGCACAGAGCGGGCCCACCAAACCTGGTCTGCAACACTCCGCACCACACCATAAATGAGTGGCATATTCTTGACATTATAAGTTGTCTTTCCTGGTGTATATGGCAAATAGTAAATAATTTTAAAGAATTTTTACAAGGGACAGTTTAATATCACTAAAGTTAAATACCAATATTATCAGTCCATATGACACAATGCTCTGGTATCGTATAGAAGACTTGAATAGTGCAGAATGCGGACTGTTTTTATGGTGCCTTTCTATTGGTCATACACAGTATTTGTCCTTTTGCAGGAGCTTGACATCTGTCATTTTAAGGAATAGAGCTCCAATTGTGGAAAAGAGTATACAAATTGATGATGAAAAATACAGTAAACAGTACTGTGAAATATATAATGTTTCAATTTAAAACAGCTGTCTTCTATGTGACTATATAGTAAAATATAAT
>JAFVLL020023308.1:0-17735 GCA_021397915.2 Tor tambroides | reverse complement strand
GCTCATGCCACCACTGGGGAGAGGAAACCTGATTAACCGCGCTGTGCTAATAGAGAGAGGAAATTAACACAGCGGTATCCTGGTGAAGGAGAGCTATACTCAGAGAGGGGTGTTTAACCACTGGCAGCCAGAAAAGCCATGGTGAGAGATTAATGAACTGTGCAGTGATGGAGCTCAGAGTCGTGCTGTTGATGGGGCTCAACAAGTCTCTGTTTGGGGCTAATGATTCGGCGAAGACACGGCACACACTATGGTGCTGGATAGCGCTTTCCTCCGCCGCCGAGCTTGAACGCACGTTTCGGCATAAAATTAAGGGCAGTTAGACATGGATAAACCTAATCGCTGCCTGTTGCCATGTAATTACTTTTCATAACACTGTTCATTATATGCTAGAGCGTAATGCTATTCAGTATATTCATTGCCTTTTGTTGTGGTTGTTTGGTTAAATCTGTGTAAATATATGTAGTTCCTATCAACATGTTGAAGTTCGTCCCATGTTTAATATGTATGAGGGAGGGAGAAATGAATTCGATTGAGTGTGCAGAATTAAAGTGACTTGCGAACTGACTCAGTGTCTGAGCGTGATGGTTCGACTCTCCCGCAGTGCTTGCCTTTAGGTATTCACAAGTGACAGGCTTTCTTTTCATTGGGTATCATGAGGCATTTGATAAAGTCTAGACTGTCTAGAGTATTTCCTTAAAGTGGTCATTACAGCATTTAACTTGAGGCCGAGGGAGAACCTGCTTGGAAAAAATGCTATTAGATATTTGCAGCTGATGGAAGGACTTTTCATGCTTCATGTTTTTGGAGTAGTGAGATGGTATTTGCAGTCAGGTTAAGTGGGTTTGTGGAACAGCAGTTTAAATGTTATCTTGAGCATGCAGCACGCACATATGTGTTATGTGTTAGCCTTACTGATTCCCAGTACTTTGTCCTACTTGAACGGGATTTGAAAAGTTGTGAATTTTGATGGCCGGAGGGAAACTGAAAAGACGCCCAGAGTATTAAGAGAGGACAGGTCATCACTAGACCGGAGGCAATGTAAAAGTGTGCCATCAGATGGCAATGATGTGTCTCTCTGTGAGTTCATGTAAACTACAAATCAACAGCTTTCCACTCTATGAAAGCCTGTCAGAACCATGTGGTGGCAAGCTGCCGCTGCTGCCGCTGCCCAGAAGCCTTGAATGGCATCAGAAGGCTGTTAGAAACATGTTTGTGGCTTATATCTTACAGTTACTGAATATATACACTATTTTGACAAAGTTGTGCCTGTAGTCATACAGAACAAGTGTTAACTGGAATAATTTTTTATTTTTGTAATTTTATTATGCATTATTCTAGTTTAAGTACAAGAACTGAGGTCTTTAACAGGCTGTTTGCCATATTGTTTGATTGAATTATTATATTATTTTATAAAACAATGAAAATATACATTAAGCAAAAAATATATTAAGTTAACTTCATGTCAAACAAAAATGTACACATATGACTGATTATTTTAATGGCTGTACTATGTAAATATCACTAGTCTTTTAAATACACTAATATAGCACAAAATACATGTTAGGCCAGGCTGTAACAGGGTGTCCCTGCTTTGTGTCTGTGTTCACCAAGGGGCCTGAAAAAGTTTGGAGATGGAGATCATGAAGGCAACAAACTTTTCAGGACAAGACTGTAAGCACAGCAGACTTGAAATGTGCCAAAATAAAAACGTTTGTAAAAACTCTGTAAAATGTATTTATGCATTATAGTCTACAGTATATAGCTTGCATTTTTTTTTAATTTCAGCGTCAGCGGTAAGTAGCTAAAGTGCTCTCTTTTACGAATATCCTTAAATCCTGAAGAATCGCATGTTTAGGGAGAGTGAGAATGACCGGGTTAATTAAAGTTATTGAGCGTTGCTCTTCAGAGCCATGCAGCAGGGGAGATGGGGGCAGACTTTTGTGCTGATGTCTGAGTGAAGGCTGCAGAGTGTTTTTCGGTGATGCTGCCGCCGGCTCCGTTCCTCAAGTTCGTTTCCAAGGAGGAGAGACGCCTCGCGCCAGGACTCCGCCCACTTCTCCTGAATGCGCGAGCAGCTGCTTTCAAACCCAACTGCTCAATTCCATTCATCCTCGAGAGGGAACAAAAAAGTGGCTATTTATTAGAATACTTGTTTTGTATTGTTCCGCGTCACACAAAAGGGGCTTTATTATGCAAGAAGGAACCCTTTCGCCGGGAGAAACAATAACTTGAAATTGTCTTTAGAGTCTATAATAAATTTCATTTTCTTGTCTCTCTCCTCAGTGTGTAGTGAGTGGTGGGACTGGGAGCTGGGTATGGCACACTGGCCTTGGCACACTAAGTGTAGATTTTAGCAAGGATGGCGGTCTGGCGAGTGGCTTTGGCTGGGTTAGGACAGCGATAGAACCGGTAAGGACGATTTTACATCACTGCAGATGAAGGACAGTGCAACGTAAGTTTATATAGCTTTAAAAACAAGATTTAGATGGATATGCATTCTCTTCTGGGGAAAGTCTTACTTTTGGATATTTTAACAAATTGTAAATTAATGTTCTCGTCTCGAAACGTGATACAGCCTACTGAGACATTGATGTCGCCTGACTAACTGGTTATTAGCGGGATAGAAGTTCGGTGCGTTAACTGCGCCATAAAGCCTGTTAACAGAAAGCTGTGATCAGTTTTACAGAGCTTGATCGCATGATGTGCTGTCTGTAACTGTAGCCCAACTCGGATAAGAGACATTAACGCGATTTTTTTTTTCCAGCGGCGGTCCGGAGATGTATTTTAGTCGGTCCAGTGTCGGCAAAGTCGCATTTTACCGGAAGACTTACAAATAATTATCTAAACACTTTAACACGCGTTCGTGTTTACAGCATTAGCTGGAACAATTCTTGATGGAAGTCAGCCAGTTTGGACCGCTAAGCTTTTTTTTCTTTCTTTCTTTTTCGTTTTACATTTGCATCTTCAAAAGACAACCTGCAAGGGCAAACCAGCTCACTGCTCCGTAAATTTGTATTTTTATTTAAATAATCTTTAAATAAAGTTTAGAAGTTTGAATTCAGTAGGCTATTTAATTAAATGAATTAAATATCTATAGGCCTATTAAAATGTGTGATCCAGTGTCTGTTCATATGTAGCCTATAATGCCGATTTAACGTATTGTCTCAGTTTTTGTTCCCTGTAAAAATAAATAAAAACTTAGGTCGTCTGACGAAAATAACTTTTAGTTGGAGTTTTGATCAACAGATTGTCACAATCGTTTGTTTAACAGGATATCATTTTCAAGCGTCTATAAGCCAACGTCTTACCACAGTCCTTGTCAAGACAAGAAAAGCCACACAAAGGATTTAAACAGTCAAAATAGTTTAAACAAGGCTACAGCAACAAACAAGTTTAGCACGCTTTAATTTTAGTGAAACACTTTCCTGTTAATGAACAGTTAAACACACACTGAAAGCTCATAGTCAAAAGAAGACCTGAACTACAAATATTAAAATGATTGTTTTATTAAATTGGATATTTTTAATAATCAATTCCTATTTCGCTTATTGATATTTTGGGATCATGAGTTACATAGAGCAGGTTATATTCCCGTCCCCTTGTTCCACCCCCTATCCCCTAAATAATGTTTCGTGAACTGGACGATCGCAAACACCTGTGACAACTGTTAAGCTGTCACTTCATTTTTACTTTTAGGTTTGTTTCGTTCTTTTTCAAATAAGACGGATATCTCTGTAATTTTTGACTAGTCGTATGTGTTTTGGATAACTGCTGTAACCCCAGCTCTCGCACGTGCGCTAACAGTGCCCTATTGCCCCCAGCGCGCGCAAAACAAAGACTCTGTGAAGAGCGCTACACTGGAGCAAAATGAGAACAGACAAGGTACGTTGTTCCAGGAGGGTCACAATGTGGTTTAGCGCTCTAATCCGAAGGACAATTAAATGTATTAAATAACATGAAATTATTGTTATTGAATCTGCCTAATCTTCACCATAAAACCAACAAAACATTTTGAATTATCATGACAACATTTTGAAATAAATTGAAATTTTAAGGTTAGCTTATATAGCACATTTTTATGGTATGAACTAAAAACAGTCGAATAAATAATATACTATCTAGGCTACTAAAATAAGTAGTATATAATTATTGGTAATATTAGTGCTGGTGGAGTTTGCTTTGGTGTGGGCATATTTGAAACAAAACGCATAGGCTAAATAAAAAATGTTAAACCTTTCATATTTATTGTTGAGTACTTTTAATAAAATGATTCCATGTCTCAAAATATTAATGGTGTTTTTTAAATTAAAATACATAACACAGAAAATAATTATTTTATCAACATAAAATCAGTGGCTAGACAACATGACTGAGTAAATGAAAAACCATAGGCTATCTAGACTGTTGTTACGTGGGCAATTGAAAAGCCCTTATCTTTTGTCAAAACATGTTTTTGATTATTTGATAGGCTATAGTAGCCTATCGTTCATATATTCGTATATATTCAAGTTATTTATCTTATGCAACTTAAAATCAAACTTGATAGCAAAATAATAGTTTTGACTCGTGTTTCACGAACAATTTTTTGGGTCGGTCATGCGATTGTATCACATCCTTGCTCTAGTTAAATAAAAATTACAGTCTGGTTTTCTTTCAGTCATTTTTGCCTTTCAATTTCTATGTTGCCTTTTTATTTCGAGATAACTTTAGAGTTTCAGAATTTCCCATATATGCCAATTTACAGTCATCTTATTTACATGCTTCAAAATCTTAGCAGTGCACCACCAGACGGCAGTGTCTTCGATTTAGGAACCTCTATTTAAAATCATGTTGTTTACCTCTTAAAATATTGTGGTTTTCATATTCTTTCACTTAAAGAATAACTAGCCTAATTATAAAGTTCTTAGTGGGAATTGTGTGTGTTGATTATGTTTGCCAAAAAAGATGTATAATTGAATGCGAGGTGAAATGACGGTCGTTTTATCCTATTGACGTTTTTGACATCCTATTTTACAACGCGCACTTATGAAAAATTCATTTCGACTGATTTTTTCCTTTAACAGTTTTATACTCACAGACATTCAGCATGCAGTGAACGCTATCAACATAGCTGACAAGTAGTTGGCTACCCTATACACACACAAAGATTTGGCAAGACGTCACGAGTGGAGCATTGGAGCTATTACAGTTATTATAAAGAATTAGATCGTATCTTGTAATGTCATCTAAATGGATAAAATCTACCATTTGTCCTCTTGTTCATTTATTGCAACCATTGAAGAGGCTCAAACTGCTACCTCAGTATTTACTCTACTTTAGAGGGGGCGGTGTTGACCCTCCGCGCACCCCGCCTACTAGTTCTTTCCTCGTTGTCGACGTCACTCGACCGAACTCCATGCAAATCGCTCCTCACTGCAACGCCATTGGCCGCTCGCTCATTTTAATCGCTGTCAAAACGCATCATATGGCCGCCGCTTTAACTAACTCTTCAACTCCACTAGGAAAAGTAACTCAAATGCACGTTCAATTAATGTGGATGTGAAACGGCAGTCGGACACGACACTAAACAGGCTACAGGAGCAAAAAGAGACCCCGAGACTAACAGCGAACGGTTGGGAATAAGCTAAATTCCACATTTCACCGGAGCTCCACGGGCTCGTGAGGCACCTGCTTCAAGCAAGGACTACAGAGCGCCGAAAGTTCATGCTTTTTCTCTGCTAGCTGAGAACTTCTAAGCCACTTGAATGTATAGCATGATGATGGAAACGGACCTTCATTCCCCGGGACCCCAAACCAACACGAATCCGGGGCAAACGGGTCCAAACTCGGGGAGCAAAGCCAACCAAGACCGCGTAAAGAGACCCATGAACGCTTTTATGGTCTGGTCCCGAGGCCAGCGGCGAAAAATGGCTCAGGAGAACCCCAAAATGCACAACTCTGAAATTAGCAAAAGACTCGGTGCTGAGTGGAAGGTGATGTCAGAGGCTGAAAAGCGGCCCTTTATTGATGAGGCGAAGCGGTTGCGCGCCATGCACATGAAGGAGCATCCGGATTACAAATACAGACCGAGGCGCAAAACCAAGACCCTGCTTAAAAAGGACAAGTACTCGTTGGCTGGCGGCTTGCTCGGCGGCGCGGGTGGCGGGGTCGGGATGAGTCCTGCAGGGGTCGGCCAGAGATTGGAGAGTCCTGGGGGTCACGGAGGCTCGGCCGGCGCTGGCTACGCGCACATGAACGGCTGGGCGAACGGCACTTACTCGGGCCAGGTGGCCGCCGCGGCGGCAGCGGCTGCGATGATGCAGGAGGCGCAGCTCGCCTACAGCCAGCACCCAGGCAGCGGGTCTCACCATCACACATCATCACCATCACCCGCACAACCCTCCAGCCCATGCACCGCTGATGACTGCTCTCCCAGTACCAGCCCCATCTCGAACTCCCAGAGCTACATGAGCGCCTCTCCGTCCGGCTACGGTGGGATATCATACACACAGCATCAAAACTCCAGCGTCGCTTCTTCTGCCGCCATCGGTACGCTGAGCTCGCTCGTCAAGTCCGAACCCAATATAAACCCTCGGTCTACACACTCCCGAGGCCCTGCCGGAGACTTGAAAGAGATGATTAGCATGTATTTACCGACTGGCGAGTCCGAGAATCCGTCTGTGCAGAGCAGACTGCATGCCTTACCGCAGCACTATCAGAGCACAACTGCCGGAGTAAACGGAACTGTCCCCACTGACGCATATTTGAAAGAGCTGATGGAAAGTGATGGGTAACGCGCATTCAGAAACGCCTCCACCAAAATATTTACCTCTTTTAGATTGTCATTGAACTACTTTTGTACAGAATGTTTTATGATGTTCTTGTAAATTAAAGGTAAATATTGTTTCAGTGCAGTTCGGAGAGAAACTGAGATCTTATCAAATGTATCACTTTCAGTGAAACATTGCTTAAATATGACGTCTTTAAAAATAGATTCTGGCATGGCATTTCTGGCTACGCCAAGAAATATACGACACCTCATTATTCTTTAAATATTTAAGTTTCTGTGCAAGTGTTTTTGAGTTGATAATAACAAAAGTCTAGCATTAGATAACTCAATGAAATGTTTTTGAGAGCCGCAAAGAGTTTCCTGCTTATTACATTTACCAAAACGTTTGTACACGTGGATTTAATGTACCAATTTGTATTGTAATATTTCTTGTAAATTGTGAATAAGTTTTAATATTTCAAAGACTGGCGTCACTGCTGCTGTACATAATTTATGACATGCATTCCCTGCCGGTTCAAATCTTAACCTTTGCACGTTGATTCGCGTCTAAATAAAATTGGAGAAAAAGTTACTCTGCTCTAAATTGGTGTTAGTTTTGTTACCTAATTCATCAGACTTTGTCATTTAACATGTGTTTGATTTACCACACTATCTAGTGCACACTTTCTCTTCGTTGACTGAAGACAAAATATCAGTCGGAAGATATTACTAATGCTTTATATTGCTTTAAGACCTTTCATTTTTTATGTGTATTTTACAAGCTTCAACGTGCTGCTAATGAGATCTTTGAAAGCATCAAAACAGGGAAAACGTATTTCTAAATAGGACACACTTGATCTGACACGTCAGGAACGTGAACACTTTTTTACAATTGATATGTAGCCTATTAGATATAGGGAAAATTATACAGGCCTGTAGACCTTTAATGTTGTTTTTAAATGTACGTTTTAAAAATGTGCTTTAAGATGTATGTGACATTTTTTGATGTCATAATTTTGTCATTAGTTCAAGCGCAATTGCCTTTTATAATCAGCCGTCTGCTTAGGTAAATTAATAATAATTCCAAATACATAAAGAGAGTTTAAAAAACTAGTGAATACTATTAGTTATTATTGTATTGCATTAATAAAATAGGATAACGTACCTGAATATTGTTAAACCCCTTGCAAAATTTCAGTGTTTTGTTACTAAAGATACGAGACTTCAGATCTATGTTTATCCATAATTTGAATTGTTTACTTAATTAGGATGTAGCCCTGTACTCAGTTCATCATTGCTTCTTCCATTGTAAACTTTGATCGCTAAGGTGTATAGTTCTGAGTACTTGAAGCATGAAAACAAACTATCATTATATGTGTATAATTTAGGCAAGGGCTTGACAACTTGCTTCACCTTTTCGTGCAATGAAATTGGATTAACTGTGCTATTTTGTCTATCAAAAATATTTACAATTCAGATTTTTTTTTTACTTCTATAGCAAACCTGATTTTTAACCATAAGAGCCATAATTTGGCTAGTAATGAATCAGTTGTGTATGGGTAGATTTTGTTGTGTAAAAAAATAATTTAGAAAAGTAGTTCACCTAGGCTTTGTTAAACAGTATACACGCGTTTAAAAACAATCTATGTAACGATTTTTTTTTTACTCGAGATGTTTCCATTATTTCATATTATGAAGAGCCCATGTTCTCTTTTAAAAGTAGATTTCGTATTCACATAAAATATGTTTGAGTAGGCCCACCGGTTAATCAAAGCATATTCTGTAGTACTGTTTATTATTTTATATAATGTAGTCTCAGCTATATGAAAAGTGTAACCGTGTTCATTTCGTGTTATTTACTAGTTCGTTTGTTTTGTGTTCGTTATTTATTCTGATTCACTAATCATTAAGAACCTCATGATGAACACAATGTGATCCTGAGGCGAGCCAGTTACCAGGATCAGCCAGCAGAACCCCGCTGACCTCTGGACGAAGGTCAAGAAGTTGTCATTATAAGCTGTCTCTAAGGGCTGGTTGTAACAAGTGTCAGAAGTGCAAAGCCGCAACACACTATGGCATCAGACTCCCTTTTTCTTTTTGAGATGCGCGTGTGAGGCCTTCAAGTCTGCAAGTGCCACTTCACACACTTGAAATAAATATGAAGCAGAACAAGATCAGGAGTGTTATAACTAAAATATAGGGTACATCACAAACCGAACGATCTTGGTGCAACATGACCTTAAATTATTTTTTTTTACAGACCACTGTACGAGTTGTTCTTTATAATGTAGTTATATTTTTTGTATGTTTTTTTTCTCCATGATCTTAAATTAAACTGTCCATAATTCTGAACCCACACTTTCCTTTCCCCTCCACTATTGACACTACATGAGAAGGTCCACTCAGAAGCCATCTGTATTTATCTGCAGATGAAAAACTACACGGATTAGCGCCGAAAATAGAGGCGGAGGCAAGTCTGGCACTTGCCGGGTTAAGAAGCGTTCTGGTAAATTTAACCAAAATAATTTACTACTCCGCCAAAGAGAGGCACGCGGGTGGGATGGAATAGGATGGGATGGAGTGCGAGGTGGGAAGGGTGGCGGTGGACTCGAACCAATAAATCGTCTCAACGTACAGTACCCTTATCTTGTAGCCACCGATATATTCTGTGCTGAGAGCATCAACACTGCTGGCTCGTACGAAAACTCCGATCTCTTGCACTCGCTGTCCTAAATGGGGATAATTAGCATCACTTTATCACGCCTCCTTGCATATTTTCTCCCTTCTCCAAAAACCCGGTACGCTGCTATTGGTCGCTGCTCTGTCACAGAAGATTACGGAGACAGATTGCACGGAACTGAAAATGTGCTGAACAGAATTAGGGAGGAATAGAAATAACAACTGGGCCAATAAATTCCTCGCGAGGGCCTTATCGTGCAATTACGTTGACATGTTTAACAACGCTGCCTCTTAAATCTGCGCCCTTCCAAGAGGCGAGATGTGCTGCGCCGTAATTTCTGCAGCCTGCGATTCCGGAGCAGTAATTTAAGCATGTATGCAGAACGCCACGAAAAAAGCAACTTTGTTCGAACTTTTATTTACCAAAATATTTGCTTGTCTTTCAGCTAATTATAAATTATTTGTTCCCCACCATGACCAACAGTCTCTTTTTTTGTAGCAGCGCCAGACGCAGACCAGGGGCCCGGGTATTGTCGCATGCATAAATCAGCCCCATAGGGATTTTTCAATTTTTGATTTTTATTACGAATTGCGTCATTATTGCTCGGAAGCGCAAACAGTAGGCTAATTCAGTGGACTAATTTAGTGATGCACCCAAGGACTGCACTACAGTTTTCTCGTGTTGTTGTGCATCACTGAGAATCAATTACCATTATAAAACGAGCGCTGTTCAGAAAGTCTAGACTGCCTTTATCTAAGAAAAATGCTGTGACCGATGCAAGGCTATATATGAATTTTCAAGGCGTTTATGAAGCAAACTGCTTGTTTAATAAACTAGCCTTCCGTACCTTAACTGTCTGTTTTGTCTCTCTCTCTCTCTCGCTCTCTCTCTCTCTCTTTCTCTCGCCCTCGTGTTCGGCAGAGAGGTCTGTGTAAGGATGATTGTGAGAGACTCTGCTGGAATTTGGCAGGCCCGCTGCTTGGAGGCTTACGCTGCTCGACTCCCATTCAGCGGTCAGCCTTGCTGTGAGGTTGGGAAGTTTCACTGGGCCGTGCACTCAATGGCTCCACAAAGCTGATTACGGCCCAGCGTTCCTGGAAAGGACCGGGCAGCCGCAGGTATTGCGGGAAACCGGGGCAACCCTTCAGAGTTATAGTGACAGAGCAAGACAAGCCGGGAGACCACAAAAAGCAAAGCGTCCCGCGAAGCGGCCTGGGATTTGGTGGGAAAAAGAATTGCAGCCAAATGTCCTCTCCCTTGTGAGCGAAAGAGGAGGGAGGAAAGAGGCTTTTCGAAGAGCCCTAGTAAAACGTGCCCAGTCTCCTCCGGGGCAGTGAACTGGAAATGCCTGTGGCTACCCTTGGCATCGGAAGCATACTGTTTCTGTTTTCATATTTGCCATATGCATTCTGAATAGTCCAGTCTGGCGTCTCGCGTAAGATGGGGTTCAGGGTTAACTACGATTCATAAAGCGTAAAGGCCTGCTCTCCTCACCGTGCCCAATTCATTTCTCTGGTGCGAAAAATCTACATCAATGAAGCAGACAGCGTATTTAATTAGAGCGGAGTCTAACTATCAATTACTCAGGAAAAACACAGGATCCCCAAGGACCGGTAATCAGCACGCCAACAGTCGGCCGCACTCATTACAGCAAAGCGACGAGAGCGGGAATAATAGCAAAGTCAGGGCGCGGCGACGCATCTGCCTACAGTATTACCACTGCTTCCTGTTGCCTCTCACAAGTTTAATAACTCGTAGTTTTTGCTCAGTTTAGCCCAGTGGTAGCTCACTTGTGGGCGATATGACACTTTTTAATGCGTTTGCTTTCTGAATAAAATTAGGGCCATGCCATTTATCATTTAGCCTATATGCTTGTTCGCTTTACATCAAATAATTACAACAGTGTGTAACAATTTTATTTCGCTAATTCTTTTCATTTTCTTTTCAGTCATTTACTTGGTGTTCATTTTTGTTATAGCATTTTCAGCTTCCAGCATGCTTTTGCATAGGACTGAATGGAGAGAGTAGTATTGAAATAGTGTTAATTTATGTGTTTTAGAGCAATATGAAACAAAGGGGAGGCTTGTTAGTGTTTAAGAAGAGGTTCTGTCGCGTTGAAGTTTTAGCTATTAAACGTGTGTGGTTGTTAACTAGTTAGTAAAAAAAGATATTCTCTCCCTCCCCCATTTTAATTAGGTTAAAACCACTGTCCACAATTAAACGTTTAAAGTAAAATAATTACTTAAGTATTTGGAATGTATAAATACCGTGCACATATGGAGAGTCTATGTGTTCTGCCAATATTTCCTCAGTTTGAGTGAGGGCTCAGTCTTACTTTATGCGGCTAATTTAATCCTCCGCAGAGTCAACAAGGGCTAATTGAGATCAGCGGGGCGCAAACACCCATTCACAATCAGTTTCTCCCGTGCCCCGGATTGTCCCGTTAGCGCATTTTGCGTGGGTTTTGGGACTCGGAAGTAACCATATTGTGGCAGTCTATAGATCAAGACTATGTTGGCTTTGATTCCTGAATTATACAAATGGCAAAGGTCTCTGAGATTTAGGCATGTTTCAGTTCCCATGCTTAGCCTTATAAATATGCTATAAATCTATTCCAGTCTTGGCCTCACCTGTGTCCTGTCACCCCTGCGGTCCTCATGTGATTAGAGGACAAAAGCGCACCCGGCCCAAGCTATGGTAGTCAATCAACCACAACGGACTATGCTAATTGAGGGGAAAGGCGAGAGGAAGACGAACAGTGATCCCAATTGTTCGGCGAATTTCACAGCTCAGCGCAGCTGCAATGCTACTGTTCTCTCCCAATAAACTCTTCCTTCACTTCCAACACAACGCTACTGTAAGCCGAAGTCTGTGCGAATAGGAAGGGAATTTGAAAAACTCGCGATTTTCCCATAAAAGTTGACAGTTTAGATCAAAAACCATATAGTTAGGCTACAGCTGAAGAGATAAATGAGACGCGCTCTGAAGTTTTTGAGGAGCTGTCCAGGTCCTGAAATGAACGCGACTCAAACACACGCCCGCATACGTTCTCTTTGGGCTATAGCACAAGCGACAAATCTTCAAATAAATCTAAGTTAATAAGTTTATTAGTAGCCTACTAAATAGTAATGCGTTTTCTCTTTCTTTCCGCCTCTCTTTATACATCGATCAGCCTCGCCTCTCTCGTGTGAGTTCTTTGAATTTAAAATTGATGGTCAAAGTTAGTGCCTCAGGTTTTTGGACAAATCCAAGAAAGAATATGAATATGTTAGTCCTGCCTGTCATAGCGAATGAAAATTTGAACACAAAGTAATAAGCATATGACTTTGTGAATAATAGCCTAGGTATTTTAGCACAAAGGCAGACTTGAATTCGTTTATGCAGACAAAGATTTTGAGTAGTTATTTGAAAAATCTATTTACTGTGCCATTTTACAAGCCTAGCTACTTGAAATTTGCCAGTCGGTCTTTGTTTTTGTTTGGCTTTCTCCCATTTTTCAGTCTGAGATCAAATATGCGCCTAGAAAAACTTGTGGCAAATATACAAAAAGAATGACAACTTTAACTGTAAATTACTTTTTTCTCGCATCTAGTTTGACCTATCTCACAAGGTGCCCTTCCTCTCAGCAGGGGTCAGAAAATAGGCCTGAGAATTGTTTGTGTTTTACCGCTGCTGGAGTCCCACTGTGCTTCTGTGTTTTGTGATGGGATAAACTTTGGCTTTATGTCTGATTGTGTTGCTTTTACATCTGAAAGAGGGGAGAGAGAGAGACAAGAAAGAAACAACAATAAAAGTTGATGTTTATGGATTAGTCGTGTTTTGTTGCTCTTGGCTGTATAGGCCCCCTTTTTTTAATAAAGACAGGCAAGGATATGGAAGCGTGTACAGCAGCACGGGCTAAAGCTGTAGAAGTGGATGGAGTCCCGTGGACAGTCGGGTGACAGTTGAAGTACTGAGGACTGCGTGACGGATTGGGGGCAGCGAGGTTAGGGGTGATAATGACACACCCCACTGAGTGTTATTACTTAAAGACTGTGCTGGGCTGAAATGACATTGTAATGGGATGGGGCTTTTTGCCACGTTTTCACTGCACTGGGTGCTCTAGCACGTAACTTACTTCCACGCCTGTATCCTCTTTTGTCTGCTGTATAACTGCTTATTTGCTGCTGCCCCCCCGTCTATTTCCCCGTCCCTCCTTCTTTCACACTAGCCTATTCTTTCTAGTGTCTGCTTACATGCATTACAGAGACTCACTTTTATGCATGCATAGGTTCCTGGCAGAATACGCCGAAATTTGGTGCATAATTTTTTT
Organism: Tor tambroides; assembly: GCA_021397915.2. Classification (NCBI taxonomy): domain Eukaryota; kingdom Metazoa; phylum Chordata; class Actinopteri; order Cypriniformes; family Cyprinidae; genus Tor; species Tor tambroides. Next base: position 3,992 of record JAFVLL020023308.1, on the reverse strand, counting down.
TGTTGTTCTTCTAACACTGAAAAAGCTTATGTGTGTCTGTACTAGCTTCAGTGCACCTTCTACTGAACACATGGCCTGTCTGGCTCGGATCAAGACTGGGGCTCTACAACGAGCTTTAATGAGATCCCCCGCAGCACAACTCAGGCACATGTACTCAAGTTATCGTAAACTAAACACACAGATATCTTTTCTACTCAAAGCACTTACCAAAATACATTTCTTTTTTTGTTTTGCAGTGTATTGCGCTCAATGTTAGGGGAAAAAATGGGCATCGATACATGGTGTCCTTCTATATGAATGGAAAAACCTACTGTAAACATATAGACTGTATTGTTTTTAATGCGTTTGCGGTTAGTTTGTGGTCTGCAGCGACAAGCCTCTGGTGTGAGTAAGGTTGCACTCATATTGTGAATAATAAGCAGCTTTCACTCTAATTGTTTCAGCACTTACATATAGATGGACTCCCTGTGTTCATATACAAAGGTTTTTTAGCCCTAGTGGTTACTTTCCTCAAATACTTAAAAATGCATTTAGATTGAGTTCAACCTTCAGGTCAATCAGAATGACCAGCCACCTTTAATTGTGTGAATGTGTGTGTTTATTGAATTAACACACACACACACACACACACACATGTGTGTGTGTATGTATGTATGTTTGTAAGTGTGTGTGTGTATATATATATATATATATATATATATATATATATTTGTTAGGGGTGTAACAATATGGTCATGCCATGTTATGATCCTCTCATTATACTTTCACCAAAGAATAGAGTTAAAATGGTGTTGTTGTTTTTTTGTTTTTTTATTTTAATGTTATTATTTCTAAGACGTGTGATAATCAGTTAACAAAAAGTACTGTTCATTACAATGCTACATTTGCTATTACATCAGGTTGAATTTGAAAAGCTTAGGCTTGGTCCTTCCCCATTCAAAGGGCAAAGGTGACACCAGAAATATTCATAATTCTGCTTAGCTAAAAATACAGAATTAGACACACATGCTTACACTCTGACAACATACATTTTTAAATACTGTATTTTATGAAAATGTATGTCATATTTAATTTATTATTAATAATTTATAAACATGGGAGCTCAAATGTGTGAATTTCTGGATTTACATATTTGGTAGGCCATTACCATATTTGGTGCTAAATTAAATGTCTATAGGTGTGTGTTTGTTTGTATACAATATTTATAATTTGTATGATAATATAAAACATTACATTTCTGTCTCAAGATCTCCTGCAATTAAAAAATCAGTCAGAACAGGATTTAAACATATCTGGAGTGGTCATATTATATTGGCATTAACACAGGATAATTTGGATTTGAATCATCTGGCTGTAATAAATAGAAACTTTAACAGCTGGTGCATTCACACTGTTTTCTGACCGAGTAACTCCCGTGGACTGTCCAGTGGATGACTTTTATCTTTCCCTGCATGCACTCTTTTTTAATTACTTGCTAGTAATAATAAAAAGTAATTCATCTTCAGAACATTCAGACAGTATTCTCATGCATTGAGGCCAAACTACCAGCGAAAGTGTGAGCTGCGTAAAATGAGCTATTACTGCGGTGAGTCATGCACATGCTGGTCTCTGTTTCAGTCAGCTCCTTGTGAGTATGCATATTACTCTGGCCCTGCACCTCTAATGTGTTTGCTGAAAAAAAGAGTAATGCAGTTTCTGTGAAGAGTAACCTTAAACACAATGATGACTTTATGGCTGATGGACTTAATACGCTGAGCAGCGGAGCTGCTTTAAACGGCTCTGTTTCTAATGTGGCAGTATTTCTCTGCAGGGCTGACAAAAAGCTGTTATTCCTCTCTTGAGGCGCAGAGCCAATACCTGAGACCTCTGCCAAAAAGCCAATCCTTTTACACTGTTAGGCGAGAAATGTGTACTCAATACACAGATGCAAACAAAAATCCATAGGCATTTTGTCTCTCTCAATCAAAAACACGGGCAAACACACACTCTCACACACAGTTTGGTGATTATTTTAAGTAGAGGAGATTAGGTTAATGAGGGGTCAGGGGGTGACCATAAGAAACAGCGACTCAGTTTCCTCTGTCTGTCACTGATAGCTCTTACTGCAGCTGACCTTTGACACCCCTTACAGTGAGTGATCAACAGACTCAGCCATTTAGATGGACTAGATTACAGTATCAGTGTGATGGACACAGGAACCTTTTTTACAAGGGGACCTGAAATATAGCTTTCAATGATAACTAAAATTGCAGCTAAAGAGGATCCATTTGTAACAATGGCCTTACATAATGACACATTTGATGCCCTTTGAAATTGCGTTCAGGTTGAATCAAAACAGTTTCTCACCTTTTGATCTAATTACACTGAAGTTCAAAAATCTATAGATTAGGTGGTTTTTTTATGTTTGTGAAAAAACGCTCACCAAAGCGGCATTTATTTGATCAAAAACACAGTAAAAACAGTAATATTGAGTAGTGCAGCCATGACGTCAAAACCTGCAAGACTAAAGGCATCTTTACACAGGCATGTTAAGGCTCTATGCCTGCTCAAAATTCTGTGTAAAGACGCAATGCCACATAAAAGCCAGACTAAATTATGCCTGCCATGACCCACCTCAGCCCCAAGCATCAGAGTTGTAATTGCTTTATAAATGTTTTTATACATCTTTTATACAACATCTGAGCAACATTAAAGGGTTACTCCACCCCAAAATAAAAATTTTGTCATTAATCACTTACCCCATGTCGTTCCAAACCTGTAAAATTAAGATATTTTGGATGAAAACCGGGAGGCTTGTGACTGTCCCATTGACTGCATGGTAAATTCCACTGTCAAGGTCCAGAAAAGTACGAAAAGCATCGTCAGAATAGTCCATCTGCCATCAGTGGTTCAATCTGAATTTACTGAAGCGACGAGAACACTTTTTCTGCACAAAGAAAACAAAACAATTTTATTCAACAATTCGTCTCCTCTGATTCAGCGTAGCGCCATTTTGGAGAATACTATGCAGTCAATGGGACAGTCACAAGCCTCCCGGTTTTCATCCAAAATATCTTAAATTGTGTTCCGAGGACGAACGAAGCTTTTACGGGTTTGGAACGACATGGGGGTAAGTGATTAATGACAATTTTCATTTTGGGCTGGAGTATCCCTTTAAACAGCGGCATAGCTACGGCGTAGATTCAACGCAGAAGTATAAATCAGCCTTAGTGTAAAGACACCTAAATTCCGCTTCAGAAGTGCTTCGGTGTAAATTTGGTGAAATTCACTAGTGGTTCCCTTGAGATTTCCCCAATGGAGTTTTTCAGTCCATGAGTAAAATCAAGTCTGTGGTTAACATAATATGACAATACTTTGACATTTTGCTCTAAAACATAAACTGCACACACTGTTTTTATGTAGTTACTTATTAGAAACATAATATTTTTCAAAATAATCAAAGTCTTCAAAATTCATGTTTTTGGCATGGGTGTGTGTAATACATGTCGTAGATCAAAACATCAAGTATCTTCTAGTTATGATTACCACAGGCTTTATTTTACTCATGAATTGAAAAGCTTCATTATACCAATAGAAATCTAGAGGAAACCAGTGGTGAATTAGTCTTGAGTTTTGATGTCATGGCTGTAGCACTCAAAACTTTATTTATTTGTAAAATAATGGTTTTCTATGTTACTATATTTTAAAACACAGTTTATTGCTGTGATGGCAAAGCTGAATTTTTAGCATCATTACTCCAGTCCTCAGTGTCACATGATCCTTCAGAAATCATCCGGCTGATTTGGTGCTCAAGAAAAATGTGTTATTATCAATGTGGAAAACAGCTGTGCTGCTTAAAAATAAATGAGAATTTTATTCAGATGGGTGTATTAAATCGATCAAAATTGACAGTAAAGACACTAAAAATTATTTTAAAAAATTCTATTACAAATAAATGCTTTTTTAAACATTCCTTTAATTAAAGATTCCTGGGGGGGGGGGGGGAATATTAT